>JAUMHP010000181.1:3017-21766 GCA_032361065.1 Enteromius trimaculatus | reverse complement strand
TGAAGGTGAGGGAGCTAAGAGGCACAGCGGAGCCGATGGGTCGGAGGACCGAGGTGGAGTCCGAAGCTCGACGTCTGCCGGCGGAGACAGGGGATCAGCAGACGTCAACAGAGTGTCGTGTCCGCCTCCTCAGTCATCTGAGTGGGACACTGTCACAGACAGCTCGTCATTGTTTGTGCAGGCGGTTTTCAGTTCAGAGAATGTCTGGATTGCTGAGACCGCTATAGGGCAGCTTGCTCTGATGTTCTCGTGGCCCCTCCCCTTCTCTGTCTGCGTCAGTGCTTGGATCTGCCTGTGATTTCACTCACACCGATCACCAGTACTTCTTCTTGAGTGGTTTTTGATCTTTAGGCCTATTTAAAGGAACGCTGTCTTCCATGTTTCACAAGCTGCTTCATTTCTGTCCTCTGCCTCGCAATGCTCTGGGCATGACACACAATATAATAGCTGCAAACACTGGGTCTGTAGGAGCCCATGCAGCGCACTGTGATAGTGCACACACAAACTTACAATAAAGAGCAGTTCCTCTCAAAGCATACGTCATATGTCATATGTCCCTAACAAGGAAAACCCTCCCTTTGGCAGAATGCCTGGCAAGCCATTCCCGTCGACCTGAGACATCTGAATCGCGCCCTAATGAAACGGTAATTTCTCAGGCCCAGGGCTCAGTCTTGCACCCGCAGCCCGAGCTGTGGGCGCTCCATGTATGGCCGCTCAGCAGGAGCCTGTCTGCCTCCCAGAGCGTGTCAGAAACACCATTTCACAGACTAGAGACCCATCTATAAGACTTGAGGTGGTGCGCTGAGTGTAATGAAAACCCCTCATCATGTGACAAATTGCTGATATTGTCAACTCCTGCTGGATAAGGGACGCTTCCCATCCACACTTAAGGCATATGTGGCGGCCATAGCAGCCCATCACAACCTTATAGCAGTCCAGACAGTGGGCAAGGATATATTAATTATCCATCTCTTAAGAGGGGCTAGACGGCTGGAGCCCTCTGGCCCTCGTACCATCCCTACGTGGGATCTGCCCACGGTGCTGAATGCTCTTAACGGTGTGCCCTTTGAACCCCTGAAAAACGGCTACAGTGAAGGCGCTGACGCTTAAGACTGCACTGCTTTTAGCACTTGCATCTGTTGTTTTCTGAAGGCACAGGCTTCCAGTCAGGACCAGCAAAGCTTTTATCGCTGAAGGAGAAGAAATCTGAATTCACCGGCGAAGTGGATGCCATAAATACATTCTGGCGGGCTTCGACAGGAGGTCGCTCTTTGGTCGCTCTACTGGCCATTGCAGTTTCACTGCGTGATTGAATAAGACATCAGTTAGGAGGAAGAAAAGGAGTTTTTCCCATTGCATCTTAGCAGACACAGTACTCGTTCCAGTGTCTCAGGGAACCTGCATTAAGGAAGTAACTTGTTTGTTTTCTAACTCCAGCAAAAACCATTACTGCCGTCTAACAGCTACGATAACTGTTTTCCAAACCTGGTGCAAACCATCATTGCTATCTCTAAGAAATAAATCACAGCCATCCATCTGGTTTTATCAATTCAGTTTGCATTACTCCATTGCTAAAGCTATGCCCTTCATATAGAACATGAGTTAGGAAACTACAGTACTCACCCTACCAAACTGGACTTCTGCAAATTATATAGTGGTTACAGTAATCATAAGATGATCAGTATGCTACATCAGTGTCATAACCATCTTGAAAGTCTTTGAATAAAAGCATTTGTTAAATAATTAAAAATAAATGTAAGGTTTATAGAGATGAAGTATAATTAACATATTGTACATACCTTGTACTGGATACAAAAGTATTTTTGCATTGTAACATATTTCAGGACTTTAAAGTTCAAAATAACATAGAAATCAAAATAAATATAAAAATTAAAGGTTCTAAATGCATTCTTTTTATTCTTTTTACAGCACTCGTTCCTGAAACTTGCAAAGCCCCTTTCCAGCTTGACTCCGCTGATTGTAGCTGCCAAGGATGCCATCAAGAATAGCAGCCGTTAAGATGTTCCCTCTTCCCACACACACAAGCATACAAATTCATATACAGACACACACACACACAAAGAGTGCAAGTGTTTGTGTGTGATAGCACAATTACACAATATCTGAATATGGACACAAAGACTAACACAAGCACAAGCTTGCACATGCTCTTGCCCTTATAAGGGTGACTGACAGTATCCAAGGCCTTTGGGATGGGATTGGCCCTGGTCCCTGCCCTCAAACACGTTGTGATTTATGGAACTGCTGCACCAGTCCATCAGTATGTGTCCACCTCTACACATCTGAAAAGGAACATTCCTTCTGGAATCAAAGATGATGTGTATTACAGTAGACCTCAAAAATAATTCAGTTTATTGTCTTATTTAATATATTCTGAACTGCCTTGGATTACTAGAAACCTTCTTTGGGTTTTACAGGGTTTTCCTGTGCCTAAAGATGTGTACCTCCAAATCTCGGGATTTCCTCAAGACATCTGCATGACCGCAGCTATTCACAGCAATCATTTTCTTTCTACACTGTGTGTGAAAAGCCAGAGAGCAGTCAGAGAGAGAGAAAAGACAGAAAGCATATAAGAACTAACATCTAAGAGAAAAATGTGCCCAGGTCACATTTCATCCCAAATGTCATCACATTCCTTGATTTAGGACTATATTGTTTTTGTAGATATTATACTTTTTTTTTTGTTTAATTATTTTGTTCAGCTGTCATATTAATATTATGTAATATTATTTTATTGCTGTATGCTGTATTACTATATATACATACAGTGCCCTCCACTAATATTGATGCCCTTGGTAAATCTGAGCAAAGGTGGCTATGAAATCTTTCATTCAAACAATCACTAAATTCTAACCTATCATTGAAAATGGGGAGAAAAACTCATGATGAAATAAATGTTTTTTTTCCAATACATGTTGGCCACAATTATTAGCACCCAATTATTGCTACGTCCTTTTCCTGTAAATGCCTAAAGAGTTTGAAGTACACCTGATAAGAGAAAAGAGACCACTACTTCATGCAGAATCTCCCCAGATCCTTCAGAATGCCAGCTCCATGATGGTGCATCTCCTCTTTAGTTCACCTCACTCATTTTCTGCCTTGTCGTGTATTAGGATGATAGAGACACACATCCTCTTACAGGCAGCTTCGTAACATTTTATGTTGATTGGAAATTCTTAATTATTTCCCTGATTGTGGAAATGAAAATTTCCACTGCTCTAGCTCTTTTCTTAAAGCCACTTCACTAATTGGTGAAGCTCAGTTGTATTTTGTTGCACATCATAAATATATTATTTGGGTTTTTTTTCTCATTGTGTTGATGATTAAAGGAATTTGGGCTTAGTTCTCCCTCCTGGATATATTTCTGTGAAACAAGAAAACATGGCTGGATAATTTAATGTCCATAATCACCCTGGAGTTTTTCTAAATTGTGAATATGAATGGGAATATACTTTATATATAATAATAATAATAATATATATTTTACTATTTTAAAAAATCGAGGAGGTGCCAATAATTGTGGTCAACAAGTATTGGAGAAAAAAATTGTTTTCATTACATTTTCTCCCTATTTTTAATTGTTTTACGTTTTAATTTTTTGAATGACATATCAAAAGGATAATAAATGCAGATTTATTTTCATAGCCACCAATATTAATGGAGGGCACTGTATATATAATTATTTGAAGACATAGTCCATGCTGAATTTGCCAGAAAGCACCTATCTCTCTAAGTCATTCATTCAGAAATTATTCTCAGACTATGTTTTCAAATGTAATATCTCTGCCATTGGTCCTGGCATTGAGGCATGAATACTACAACACATAGGTCTAAACTATGCATTTTAAAAGCAAATACAAAATGCTGAAAACCAAGCCATGAGGAGCCAAATGTATAGTGGGCAAATGTGCTACTTCCTGGGCATTATGGAGTAGGAAAACCCTGCTGGTGTTTTGACATATGCTTATCACACATTATCAGAAAACATGATGATCTTTCAGAGAGCAGTGTTTGGCTAAAATATTATCATGATGAAGGGCCATTCACTTTCATTTTTGGCAACACTTTATATTAACTATTATTAATAAATCATTAACAATCATTATTTAATGTTTAATCATTAGTTAATAGATATATTCACATATCTAGACATATAAGAAAATATGCTTGTTAATGTTCACTAATCAACGTAACCAAATGATTAAGAGATCGTTATTTAATGTAAATTGAAATGCTTAAAATGTCATTAAACTTTCAGTTGTCAAGAAAACGTCTAGGTTACGAACGTAATCCACGTTCCCTGAGGAGGTGAGAGAGACCAGCGAGACCAATTGCCTTTAAGCTTTATACAAAAGCCAATGAATATTGGCATGCACTTGATTGCACTCAGGTGCACCTCATCACTGTGTGACTATAAAGAGGGCACGAGTGCAGTGCACATGCAGGTTTTCGCTGAAGAGCCGAGCTGGCGTCAGTGCGATCTCTGAGTCTTGGCACGAAAGTGTAACATCTCCGTTCCCTCCTTCAGAGAACTTGGGTTACGTTCGTAACCTAGACATTACCCTTTCAGTCAAATCACTTCGACAGGTGAGATACTTTTCATGTTTGTCAGCAGAGGAGTCTTCCAGGATGGGGGCCCACAGGGTTGCCAGTTGTACTGAAGCAGGTGGTTGGGGAGCGGAGCACATGACTAAACACATAGTTTCTGCTTGTGGAATTAAATAAATACAATATATCGATAAGATTATGGATATAATTGAAGGGAAACACAGCCTACTGGCTGACTGTGGAATATTGAGATTTGTAGCCACACCTACTGGGCGAAGGAGACCGAGAGGTATCACAGCCGGAGCTACTCCGCTCTAGGTATGACTGCGGGGCAGGGAGGACTCAGGTTCAGCTATTACAGGGAAACACTGAGAAAAATAGAGCAAGGATCCCATGGGAGTGGTGCAGCAAGCCGACACCAGCTGGTCTCCCACTCACCTGCTGTCTTCAGTGAAGACACAGGAGGACACAGCCTCTACGCAGAGGTCGTAGAACCTGGCGACAGTGTTGGGTGTCGCCAAGCCCGCAGTCCTACAGATATCTGCTAGAGAGGCGCCATGAGCCAACACATAGGACAAAGCGACACTTGTTGAGTGAGCTCTGAGTCCTAAGGGGCAAGGCTCTCCCTGGTATAGATAAGCCAGAGAGATAGCTTCAACCACCCAATGAGTCAACCTCTGTTTGGAGACAGTATTCCCTTTCTGCTGTCCACCATAGCAAATAAAGAGCTGCTGGGGGTGTCTGATGCTCAGAGCGTGGTCAGCGTAGAGTCACAATGTGTGTACAGGAAACAACAACTCTAAGGCTGGGTCTGCCTCCTCCCAGGGCAGAGCTTGGAGGTTCCCTACCTGGTCGTGGAAGGGGCGTTATAGGAACCTTGGGCACGTAGCCAGGCCGGGGTCTCAATATCACATGAGATTCAGCTGGGCCAAACTCTAGGCACTCTTGGTAGGCTTGTAGGTCCCCCACCCTCTTAATGGAGGCCAGCGCAGTCAGGAGCGCTGTTTTCAGTGTCAGATACTTCAGATCTGCTGACTGAAGGGGCTCGAATGGGGCCTGCCACAAGCCATGTAGGGTGACGACAAGGTCCCAAGAGGGTACCAGGTGTGGTCTCGGGGGATTAACCCAACGCCCACCTCTGAGCACCCAAACCTTTGGAGGAGGCATCCATGTTGAACACGACATGCCTGAACACCTGACCCAGGGGTACTCCGACCCGGTGGAAAGCAGGGGTTGGTTCACGGGCTGAATAGGCGGCGGTACTGCGGAGGAAACGGCAATCCGTAGTGTGCCACAGTGTCATGCCCATCTCGGGACTCGATCATGTAACCATCGCTGAAGCGGTCTCATATGAAGCAAGCCCAGAGATGTGACCGCGGCTGAAGCTGCAATATGCCCCAGGAGCCTCTGAAAAGTTTTGAGAGGAACCGCTGTTCTGTGCCTGAATGTATCTAGGCAGTTCAGCGTGGCCTGCTGGCGCTTGCTGGTGAGGCGAGAGAAAATAGATCCTCTGCACTCGGGAGAGTTTGCTCTTCTCTTGGATGACCTGAAAACCCAGATGGCCCTGTGCATGCACAATAGATCCAGCGAGTGAGCTATTATTAGCCAGTCATCGAGATAGTTGAGGATGCGGATGCCCATCTGCCACAGCGGGGGAGAGGTCACCCTCTGCGACTTTCGTGAAGCCGCGGAGAGAGGGACAGTCCAAAGGGTAAGACTTTGTACTGATATGCTCGACCCTCGAACGAAAACCGAAGAAGGGGTCTGTGACGAGGCAGAATCGAGACATGAAAGTATGAATCCTTCAAGTCAATGGCTGCGAACCAATCCTGGCTCCGGATGCATGTTAGTATGCGCTTCGGAGTGAGCATTTTGAACGGCAGCTTGAGAAGGGACCGGTTCAAAACTCTCAGATCTAGGATGGGTCTCAGCCCACCGCTTTTTTTGGCAAGATGAAGGACTGTAAAACCTTGACCTCATCTCGACTGGAGGGACAGGCTCGATTGCATCCTTCGCCAGTAGGACAGCAACCTCCGCACGCAGGACGGCAGCATCGCTGTCCAAGCGGACAATGGTATAGGGGATGCTGTGGTACCTGGGTGGGCGCCTGGCTAACTGAATCGCATAGCCAAGGCGTACCGTCCGTATAAACCACCGCGAGGGGCTGGAAAGTGCTATCCAGAGTTCCCATATGTAACGTTGAAGTGATTCGACTGAAAGGGTAACACTGTAAATTGTGTTCATTTATAATAATAAAATTGACCCCGTATACTGTTGATCTACGCATACCACCAAACCTGTCCCTAATCTTACACGTATCACACCTCAACAGCAGCAGAGGTGTTGTGCATTAACAAAAGCTTTAAATCATTGTATAACATGTTAGAATCATTTGTAGATTTTCAAGATGTACATGATTATATAGATTAAAAGTTTAATGATATTTGTAGGCATTTTAATTTGCATTAAATGTTTATTATTAGGTAATGTTTAATACATTTATTTGTAAACATTAGCAAGCACATTATTCCACATTTCTAAATATGTGAATATGTATGAACTAGTGATCTGTTAAGCATTAATATATCAATAACTTTTATAGTTATTGAAGTTTCATTGCACTCCTATGTGCACATTTACATGTATTAACTAAACATATTACAAATTAGGAATATAACAAGCAATTGACAAAGACTTAAATAAACACAAGTGCTTGTAATACAAAGTTGTAAACATTATTTAGAATAATACAAGCTTGAATTGGAAGGGTTTTGGATACCATGCGTCACACATTTTTGCCAGATTTTGGCAATGTTTTTTTGTCTTAGGACACGAATGCCATGTTGTTAAGTTCTATACAAGACAATATTTCCTACACAAGCTTGATTTCAGTGTCAGAATGGAGTTCTTTACAATTTTAAGAAAATTTGGAAGAATATTTGGAAAACACAGATATTTAAAGGTAACTATTTTGCCCCCAGGAGAAGTGAGGTTTCTGAAAGTCACAGCAACACAAAAATGCATGGTATATATTTATCATTAAGCATAAATGGTATATATGCAATGGAAGCAGGCATTCACAGTCTGTTGGCCAAAATTTCGCATTGGTGTTTGCCTACTTGCTCAGAATGTTTTTGGTCTAACACACTGCGTTACAAACAGTTCTGTTCCATTCTGTTGCATTCTGACTGGCTGCTTTCAAACAGTAGTTTGCATCTTGTGTGAATGGTCCCTGACACTCTTTAGTTTCACTGATTTCCAGTTTGGAACAAACATCAATAGAGGTGCTATTTCTGATGCCTTTTTCAAAAACGGTCACAAGTTAAAAGTGTTTGATTTTTGCTGAGGTTACCTTAATTCTCACTTGGTTTAACAATATATATTTATACAGTACAGAAGTAGAAGTCCTAAGTGTATGCCCTTGTAGAGGATGTAGGTTTCTAATAGATTGTCAACTTGATATCTTTCTTTACAAATTAGTGTTTGTGTGAGTTCTGCATAGATATTATAAACTCAGCCTGCTTTTAGTCTGTCTTTCTAATCACTGTGAAATATTCAGGATAGTACACCCAGACTACTACATCATATAGGCAGATGAGTACTAGAATAGATGTAGTTAGAAACAACCATAGACTGAGGATCTAAAGGCATGGATAGCAATATCTAAATAGTGCTACTGCTTTCATGCATACTGTCATAGATTCTACAACCCCACTTATAGTGAGTATCAAAGCAAGTAAATGGGAGTGCCATTTTATTGTAGCTGCCAGTTTCATGCATGACATAACTGAATTACTTTCCTTGACCTTTAATAAGTTAGCTTTACAAAAATGTAAGGATGATATACAATGTATGTTGTTATGTTTTTTTTATTTTATTTATTTATATTTTTTTAAATCAGTAATATTTAGGCTGCTCTTTGATATGTGTTTGTAAATATTGTGAATCCGAATTCCTAGAAATACAAGATCAAATCTATGATGGACATGCCAATGCATATTTGACAGACTGCAGTGTTTTGTGCCTGTAAAAGAGACTACAGAACCATTGACCAGGCTAACATGACTGTCATAAACACTTACTGCAGCCTTCCCCTTCTGTACTGGAGCAAATGCAAGAAGGAACACACTCTCACACACAATGCAAATGTATTCATAGCCTGTGAACCCTTCATATTTAATCAGACCTTGGACATGAAGTGGACCAAGAGCACATGAAAACGTGAAAAGATTAAAAGCGCCACAGTCGTGGAAAGCGTAATGACTCACTTCAGAATTCCTCTTGTCTCTTGTAAATCCCCCATTTCTTATGAATGTGTGAACCCTGGTACATGTGCTGTAACAAAATTCCTCTATTGGTGTCTAATATGGGAAAGAAACTAAAATAGAACAAGCTTACAAACACAAATGTTTTCTTTTTAATTTATTATAGTTGCTGGACTCATCTCAGCTAACCCAGGTGAAAATTTACACTTCCATAATGCACTAAACGTGCTCTAAATTGATTTTTTTTGTGTGATCAGTGAACTCAACTGTGCTTTTTTGGGACACCCTGAATATAAACTAAAATGCGCTTTTGACATACTTTCTCTGTATTTAAAAATGCATTTAGTCACCACTTGATTGCACTATGAAAGAAAGTTCAAGTTGTATTTTAAGTGGTAACTTAATACATTTATAATACAGAGATAATATGTTTAGACATGCCCAGGAAAACTTAATCCTGTAGGGCCGGTGTCCTGCAGAGTTGAGCTCCAACCCTAATTAAACACACCTGAATATTCTTACTAGGCATGTTAGAAACTTCCATGCAGGTGTGTTGAGGCAAGTTGGAGCTAAACTCTGCTGTTTAGACAGCCCTGCTCTTCATGTCCTAATTTAGCACAGTTGAGTACACTTAGATGATTTTAAGTTTATCTTAAAAAGTACTAAATAATAATTTTGTAGTATACAGTGTGTATTGTAGTATAAGTACAAAATTAGTGTGTGAAAATATACTATACTATGAAATTGCAATTTTTCACCTGGGAAGCCCTCCACCATTCTTTGAATGAAGGCAGGATGTGAGGCATGGTGATGAGAGAGAGGGAGGGAGTTAGGGTGGGGTGGGGTGTGGTGGGGAATATTGTTTTGGATATGCTATTTCAAATTGTTGTTGAAGCAATAGACTTTTTTTAATTGTAAATTGTGCATGGCTGTGTCTTGAGTGTAAAATGAAAAAGCCACATTTTAGAACTGGACTAAAATATAAAAAATATATATAATAAAAAAAATAAAATCCTGCACAGAATGTTGCTTTTTGAACACTGCTTAGCCAAGGAAAACACAAAAACATGTTAGAACACAAAACCTTTCACAATTTTAATTAAACTGTTTCTGGTGCAAAATATTACTAAGCAGACTATAAGTAACAAATTTTTTTTTTGTTTGTTTGTTTTATGAATGTTTTATTCATTTTAGGGAACTCTTGCCTTGTTCCAGGAACAACTAAACCTATAAATAATTAAGAATTCATTCTGTACACTATTCTGCACAATACTGTTAAATCTGTATGTTATGGCCGAGGGGCGTCACTATGTTTTAAGGACAGGGGGGGGCTTAGCCCCCAAGAGATGCACACGATATGAATGAACGTAGTGAATGAGCACAAAATTTCACAAACAGAAAACAAAGACTGAGATATTGTTTTCCTACTTTTTTGGACAGATTAAACATCCTAGGCCACCAATAGATCTATTGTTTTATTTCACTCTTTTATAATACAGTACAACAAGAAAACAGAGGAAATGTGTTTCCTGCATCTTTATATTGAATTTGTCTGCAAGTTCTGTAAAATAAATGTAAAAAAAAAATCGAATAAGTAAAAAAAGAAAAACTATTTCAAATTATTTAGGGGGGCTTAAGAATAGTTTAGGGAGGCTTCAGCACCCCTAAAATAGGCCTAACGACGCCACTGTTATGGCCATAGCTTTGTGGGCAACAGCACTTCAGTTGATTACAGTCCTTATCTGAAACACATTCCCTCGATCCTATTTCCTATTGCTCAAATAAAGGCAACTGCGAAAAAATAGAAAAAAAAAAAAAACTGTGAGCACTACTGTCTCACACAGGTGCAGCATGCAGTGTTGGTTTTGTTTATTGTAAAATATAGTGAATGGCAGTGAAAGGTACAGAGGAAAATTATATGGATTAAAACAATAATTAGGTATATCAATGTATCCATCATGGTAACTGACTGAATTGAGAAAATTTCCTTCATCATTCTTTCAGTTTTTATAAGAGCAGTGCCACTTTTTTAACAGTGGTTACTAAAGAAGCAGTTCCATGAGCTCCATCTGACTCCTTTAGACAGTAGATTTATTTTTTCACTTAGCCTGTCAGCTGTTTTTGTTCAACCCAAAATCAGATAACATTTTAATGTACAGTTGGAAATTTTAACCAATTTATGTAATATGTACGATCTAAAACAATACAATTTTGATTTTGACCCTGCAAACAAGCCTGCTCTGGCTTATAACCGATCTATAAATAATCTCATCTGGTCTTAAATTCCGGAAATACCGGTGTGCTAATGACTGTTTTGTGCAACTGTTGTATAAAAATGTTGTTTTATAAAACTTAAATTCGGGAGGAGGTAGGTAACTGTACGTAACTAATAATTGATCTCCACCTTCTAATCATCTTATTATCTCATGCTCCTATCAGACTGCTCACTTCTCCCTATAAATCATCAAGAAACTTTACACTTCAGCTGATTCAAGTGCCGTCAACCCTGCACCTCCACCGGCTACTCCGCAAATTTAAGAGAGCCCACGGTTCCAACCAGAGGCCGGAGAGCTTTGCGGTTTCAACCCGCTCCTTTTTGTGCCGCCACAGAGAACCCTGCAAGCTTCACCAGCCTCTTCTTATTCTATGGCCCGATCCTCAGCCCCAGCAGCCGAGAAGTGGACCGTCCCAATGCTTAAACAAGCCTTAGCTAAAGCTGGAGTAGCTTTTTCAAAGAAGGCCACAAAAGCTGAGCTTCTCTCCCTGCATGTCTCAGCTACAGCAGGTATTAAACAATTTGACACTTTTGTTAAGCTCTAACCCATCAGCCAGCTCATAACTATGCCAGAGCCCCTCCCGCCCTTCCCCCACCTCCTGTTTCTTCCTTCCATTCCTTCCCGGCTGTTCCCTCCACCTCAGCCTCTAGTAGTTTAGCACCTCCCACTAACACAGCCACCTTTTCTCTCACCCGGCCACCTTATACTATGAAAACAGCCAGCACTCTCCACATTGCTTCTAATGCCTTGGCCCTGGAACCCACACCAGTCTCTCCCACTCTCCGGTCACAAATTTGGTCAGGTATGGATATTGATATTTTCACTTCTTTCACCCATCACCCCACCATCTACAGACCGGCAAGTGTATTGCGGCAGTTTTTCAGTCACCCTTAAACATGCCACCACCAATCCATCTTGCATCCTCTCTCTGTCTAAATTCATCATAGCTATTAATAGATACATGTAAGTCATCTGGCCATAATCGCTGAACTCGCACTATCTTACGGCAGCTCACATTTTTACACCTAACACCACCTTTTTTCAGGCAAATCAATTCGTGTTTCACAATGGGGAGCTATTGATCAGGAACTTGCACCCGCTTTTTTACAGGTTGCTACAATATCACTTGTGCAGTCTGTAGATCAATTTCTCACTCCTCTATCAGCTGATACATGGTACAAAGTACATATCTGCTGTTGAAAAAATCATGGAATAAAAACCATAAAAACTATGTCAATGTTGTCCAACTAGCTCAAGAATGATCTCATCATCCTGACCCTAACTTTTCTGATTATCTTTGATCAGGCCTCAAGCACCATCCAGGGGTCAGCTGCCACCCTTCCCTATCACACATCTGCCCAAATCTCCAGTCCGCAAACATGGACCCAGATTATGTTGAAAGAGCTGAAAAAATTGGATCTCTTCTTCGGGCAGATAAGGCAGAGGAAACTCTTGCACGCTTGCAGATGGCATGCGATAAAAACTAATCTGGGAATCTTCAGAGACAATAAAAAGTCACCCCCCTTGAACAAGTCACCCATTTTACAGCCCTCCAAGCTCCCCACCTCCCACCTCACATTCTTCTCCCCAAGAGTCTTCATGGAAAATCACTAGACTAAATTGTCATATCTTGTGAATATATTGTTTTTCACTGTCATATTTGATGTCATTCCAAAGGTCTCGGCGTGATTGGGAAAATGGTCTCAATTTCACAGCAGTCACTTATATTATAACAAAGACTGAACACTTCTCTAGAAACTGGTCTCATAACCAGGAGGAGTGTCCTTCCAAAGGACCAGATGGGAATTTCAAAACAGATGCGGCCCTAAGGCCGCGAGAACTGAAAATACCCCAAAAGGCTTTTGTGTTTAAAGGTTTGTGGGGGTGTTGGTCTGGAGTATTTAAGTGAAGAAGTGAAAAATAACAGTAGGATTTTCTGTAATCAGATGCCTCCACCCTGCCACGTGTGGGAGTCTCTCTGGAACTAAACTTTCAAGTCTCTCCCTCATGGCAGCGTGTTTCTCTGACCATCAGGTATGCATTTGCTGAGGTTATGCATTCTTTTAAAATGAAATTGAATTGGATTCTGATTGCTTAATTATGTAATTGGCTTGATATAATTTCTTGATTTATCAAAGTTATGCATTCTTTTAAATTGAAGTTGAATTGAATTTACATTGTTTAATTATGTAATTGACTTGATATAATTTTACCTGACAAATAAATTAAATGTTATTTCTTGATTCATTTTAAATTGTTAAATCGTTATTTCTTGTAGGGTGTGCGGAGGCGGGGCGCGCATAAATATCACGGCCAGGATTTACAAACTGGGGGCACAAAGATTGAAGCAGTAGGCACCGTTTATCTGGAGACCCCCTGATTCCTGATATCACTGAAATTAACACATTGGGTAAGAATAGGTTATGTAAACTATCTCTTTGCAAATAAGCAAGCAGTCCGCGGATGGCAAACGGGATAATAATCGTCCCCAATCTCTGAGTAATTATCAGACTGGCAAGGTTTGTGTTACGGAATGACGATTCGGCCGAGGTCAGATATAAATGGCTCTCGGTCCCACAAGGAAAAAGTAACAGAAAGTATAGCATGTTTAAAAGAATCAGGTTTCTAAATTAAGATAACTAAATTCAAGATCACCACCTACATTTAGCATTATAATTTTAATCTCAGAGAACGTAAAATTGGAGTCAGATTTAAACGAGGTAAACATAAAAAGTAAAATTAGATACCAAAGTTAAGAGAACTGAAGTGGGTTTACAGAAACGCTGGAGAAGCGAGACGCGCAACATCTGGGTTAGTAATCCTGGACCTTTCAGTTGGTGACCCCGACGTGATCCATCACATGATATAGCATCACGGCGCGATGGGGTCTTCCCAGTGCAAAACACAAAGATGTGCTCCGGAAGCAGGTTTGAAAGGTTCATCTACTGGCGGTAAGTCATTCTTATTTACCTTTCTAGAAGTGATGAGGGAAAGCATAGACACACCCAAAAGATACACGTTTGTAGCATGAGTAGAAATACTCAAAAATTAGACCGGAGATGTCAAAAAATCCAGTGGGGGATAAGAATTAGACAAACCACATGGACAACAGGGACATGCTAGCCGCAGAGAAGATGAAAATTAAATCTCTTGAGGCGAAAATCAAAATCTCATGAGAGAAGAGATCTTAAAAGTGGAATAATTCCACATTTATTCTGGTACTCAGCAGAGGGCTGAAAATTAAAATCTAAACTCTGAAATTAACAATCTCCTATCACCATTGTTTAGTGGCCAGCAAGTCCTTACTAAAATCCTTTGTGTGTGAAAGTGAAGCTGGCAAAACAGAGCACTGCAACTGAAATTTAGAGGATTTCAAAAGAAATGTTAATCTGACAAAATTATCCTGTTTGCATTTTCAAGTTTCTAATTGTGTAAACATATTGTGTGAATAGACCACGTTATAGTTATTTGTGATACTATATGTACACATAGGCTAGTTGAGTTTATTTTTTAAACAACATGACTGCTTGATTATGAGTGTGTAAAACACTCAGATAAACACAGACAAAGATTGTAGATGCTACATGCAGACTAAAACATGTCTTGGTTAAAAAATAAAACAACTAAAATACAGGAATTATATAGCAATTTCAAGTTATGTTTCCTTTAATAAATATATTTGTTTATTTTCAATATTATATATTTATTTGTATTTTTTCAATATAGCAACAGCGATCTGTATGGGAGCGGAGAATTGCCATTTGGCCATAGTGTGATTTCACAATTATCCTAAACAATGAAAATACTTTCCGCACAGCGGAAACTTTAAAGTTCAATCTAAATGACTATAGCTCATAACTTGGTTAATTTAGAGTTGGAGAAAATTAAAATATATATTATTAGAATATAAAAGCTGTATTTGTCTCAGCATTTGTCTTCAAACAGACAGGCAAACATGCAGAGACTTCTGAATTCAGAACAATAGAGAAGTAATTTGCATCTTGCTCCGAGATTGCCCAACCTTTCATACACAAAAGGAAGATTCTTGAAAAGATACAGTTAGTAGCAGCACAGCTCAAAAACTATTTTATTTTATTTTTGATAAATCCCAGATTTTGGCAGCACTTTAAAATAAAGCAACATTTACTAATACTGGTTGTAATAGTAGCGGACTTGAATGAACAATGAACAACACAGTATTTAGCAGAAGATTGGGTGTTCAACAAGAATACAGGCTGCAGGAATTGTTGGGAATAGTGACGTTGTTCATTGTTTGCTCATAATGGGCATTTACCAATGCTAACAAACACAACCTGTAATTTAATAATGCATTGGAGAGTACTGAAATTGGTGTGTTCTGGGATCAATAAATACTGTTAAAGTATTGTTTTTCCTTGGTTCATACTAAAATAAGCTATTAAGGAATCCTGTTGTAAAGTGATGCAAAAATCCTTAGATTGAGGAATGATTTGACTTGTGAGTTCAGCATGTGCCTGCAGGGCATTGCTAGAGCTGCTGTGGCCACAGGCTTAAAGGGTATCTTTAAAAAGATTAGTGAGAAGATAGCCGATTACCCTAAGCAAGTTGAACAGGAAAACCCTCTAGAGACCAGTAATAAAAATACAATAAAAATTAAAATAGCCAAGCACGGCCCCTAGTCTCATGACGAGTCAGCATAAAGTTAGAAGAGAAAAGAAAGTTGTGGGAAATTAGAAAATGGAATAGAATGTTGAAAGAAAGTACATGCAAGTAAGAAGTTGGAAGCAATAAATGCTGGAAGGAGACAAGGGAAGGTGGTTTAAGCAGATAGGGATAAGAGAGAAAAGTAAAAGAAATAATGAGCCAGAAAAAAACTCTAAATCTTCTATTTATGCAAACTCATTCATGAAAACAATTAACATAACCAAAACCTGCCAACTAAAATGATCAATCTGATTATAAAATCTAAAAGAGGCCAAATCCATTCAAGGCCAGGGAATGATTTAAAACTGATTCTGGTGACATGTAACTCAGTAACAGGGGGAAGTGCAAGACTGTCTTCTCACAACAAAACCACAAACAACAGTGTTGCGAGTGAGAGCAAATTGACCCACCCCCTTCTCAGAGTGTGAATGTAGAATCTATTCAGAGGAGCTCATATTACACTGATATGTGAGTAAAGGGTAAAATCAGGGATAAAATCAGCTAGAGATTTAATAATCTCCACAGAAGCACAGAGATGGACCTGATCAATGGAAGAATAAAAAAGAAAAGAGAACTAGAATCTAAATTCATGATGGGTCCGTTTCCGAAACCTCCATTCGATATTTTCGCTAGAGAGCATGACAAAGACAGGAGAGTGCAGTGAAGAACAAACTTTGGAGGGTAGATTTATTGACAACAAAGGTGAGAAAAAATGTAGACAGTCCGTGTCCTACCTTTTCTCCTCTTTAGGTGCTGGTGATCGGTGCTCCGGTGCAAGTGGGTACAAGAATGTGGGGAGATTGAAAAAACAGTTTTTTTTAAATATATATATATTTTTTTTAAATTTACAACACATCCATCCATTCATCCATCTTCTTCTGTTTATCCGGGACCGGATCGCAGGGGAAGCAGTCTAAGCAGGGACGCCCAGACTTCCCTCTCCCTAGACACTTCCTCCAGCTCTTCTAGGAGAACACCCAGAATAGATGCCCGAGCCACCTCAGCTGACCTCTCACAATGTGGAGGAGCAGCAGATCTTGCTCCTCCCGAGTGACACATTACTGCGGAAGCTGCACCGATCCGTCTGTCGATCTCCTGTTCCATCCTTCCCTCACTTGTGAACAAGACCCCAAAATACTTAAACCCCTCCACCTGAGGCAGGAACTCCCCACCAACCTGAAGAGGACAGGCCACCCTTTTCTGGCTGAGAACCATGGCCTCAGATTTGGAGGTTCTGAATCTCATCCCAGCTGCTTCACACACAGGGCGGCCCCACGTCGCTTCTTCGGGCTGGACCCGGCCAGGCCCCGTTGGGTAAGACCCAGCCACCAGGCACTTGCATACAAGCCCCAACCCCAGGTCTGGCTCCAGGGTGGGGGCCCGGCTGTGCCGTACATAGCTTCTAGGGTCATCCAGGCACTCAAACCCTTCCACCACAGTAAGGTGGCGATCCAAGTGTTTATAATAAATAAAATGTTTATAATAAAGGTTAAAGACACACTATTAAGCTCACTGATCTAACTACAGAGATGTGAACAGACTTTGAGTCAATCCTGAAAACAAGTGAACCCTGTAAAGAACCTGATATCTGAGTGTTTGCTGCTTCCTTCCATAAATTCAAGAAAAAATAACCACCATCGGTATTCAAGGAGCTTGTTTTACCAGAGAATATCAGTGCAGTCCCCTCTCCTAGAGGGGAACAGCTTGAACAGTATATTTCATCCAGGTTTATCATGCAGCAGGTTTCTATTCACTAAAAACAAAACAAACACACACACAAAAAACATCTGTGAGCATGTTGATATCAGTATATGTATCATTTAATTTAATAACCCCCCCACATGATTGTAAAGCGCTTTGGGTGTATGGCAATACACAGTAAAGCACTATATAAATGCGTCATTCATTCATTCAATTTTATAGTCTATTATATCAAGCATAGAAACAGCATCGCGTCCAAAGAAATGCAGATGTCATATTCAAAACGTTTCATTCGATTTAAAAACATTTTATTCAGGAATTACAGTTCAAGAAAAACAAACAATAATAACATCAAGCAGCATTCATCATGCACTCGTGATATTGTTTTTATTTCATAGTACATAAAACATTGTAACAGCATACAGCCTGTCATATTCAAAATGCTTCACTCGCATTCAAACATTTCAGTCAGGTATTATAGTTCGGGGGAAAACCAAAAGCAGTAAATGTGTTCAAGTTTATGCCACAATACAACGCAAACTAATACAAAAACAAACAGTACTTACTCATAAGAGTGATCGCTCGGTTGCTGGACCAGCACGCACGCCGCATCTTGAGGTAAATCCATCCGTTATCTTCTTTGCTGAAGTCAGCCCTGTTTGTTTTCTCTGTTCTTCTGCACGGAGCATGCAAGCTGTTGAGGGCGTGTACATGTCGCACGTGTCTCATGTGGAGATTATAATGGCAAAGCGAAAGTAGCTTGTGGGCGTGGTCACATTAAAAAATAATTAGATCAGATTGAGAAACTCAGTATAGTGTTGGTTACTTATTACTTTAACAAAGAACATTTGTTTTCAACATGACATTCAAAATTTCTATAGATATATTTCTTATGTCAGTGTATCATGTATTCGCAGAGTTTCAGTCCATTTTAGTGACAGAATTTTAAAAACAGTTTGCGGTGAGAACAAAGAAAAATTGTGCACACTTTTTATTTTCCTTATTTTGCAAAAGCGCAATAATAATAATTTTGTTGTTACTGAGTACTCAAAAAAAAGTAGATGGTCGAATGGTGTTGTTGTGAACTTCTTCAGAAAAACCAGGAGAAACCTTTGGATTGGAAGCAAAATTCACTTTATTGTGAAGGATCTGTCCGTACGCTGCAGACGTCAAAGTTATTCTGAAATGGTCTGATTTGTCTGTGGTTTAAATACATTAACAAGGAGGGGGAGTAAAAATGTGGAAAACAAATGGC
>JAUMHP010000180.1:238844-257581 GCA_032361065.1 Enteromius trimaculatus | reverse complement strand
GCATATTTTGTAGTCCTACCGCGACTATTTTTGGCCAGGGACAGGACGTCGCCGTCCGACCAATGTTTGCTGGGAAGCCAAATCGCCCCAGGTAAACCCGCTGTGGGCGGTCTCGTAAACATATGTCGCCACCCCTTTAAATAATTTGAATCGAAGTCATGTGGTGGCGCAGGGATTCTGGGATATGTAGTGGATAGTTTTCATAACAGCGCTTTCCTCTGCTCAGCGGCGCAGATGTGGAAGACTACAATCCCAGTGGCGCCGGTGTTGCTGTCTTTGGCTTGGTTTCTGTCGACGTGGGAAAAGCGGTGCAAGAGCAAACAACACTCTATCTTTGGGTGTATGCGCTTGAGATGATACGAGTGTCATGCGAGAGGACGCGTGTCTCTGAAAACAGATTCCAGCATGTGGCTCAAACCCGAAGAGGTGCTTCTCAAAAACGCGCTGAAATTATGGGTGACGGAGAAATCCAACGATTACTTTGTGCTGCAGCGCAGACGCGGATACGGAGAGGACAGCGGCGGATTGACAGGTAACGTTACCGGGAGCGCGCGGATATCCGCGTCCAAGCGCCAGGCATGGAACAGCCTCTGATGCTTCAGTTCATGTGTTGATATGCATCCAACTGTCATCTCTTTTTCGGCGTTACTCCTTAAAATACACTTCAATAGATTTCCCAAACTATTGATTTTTAGTTTTAACCCCTAAGTGCTTTTGCAACAGGTCAAGGGTTAATGCGGTCATGCAGGTTGGATGTTTTTTTTTGTGCAAGTTTGACTGTTCAGTGGACTGATGATGTGCCCTTTTGAGTGCTGACGTCACCACTGCGGTAAAACTGGCCGTGCGCATAAACGTGCTTAAAAATGCAATATTCCTTCAGATATTATATATTTAGAAACAAGCGGGTTTAATACGGAGACGGTTCGTGTAGGTCCGGGATGCTCCTTCTCTTTGACAGGAGTTGTTGCGTCACGCTGTGACGTCAGATTGTTTAGGTTTGAGGTGGATCAACGTGTTTACAGGCAGGTGCTTTCTCTCCAATGTCACTCTGGAAGAAGGCATTATTATTTAAGCTGTCTTTTAAAGATGCATTTATCCATTTTTCACTTGTTCAAGCATTAAACGTCACACAAAAACACCTAAACTCTTTACAGAAATATAATTCTAATGATGTACATTTGCATGAGAAATCTTTTTAAGGCGTCCTTGTTCCAGTGTAACTGTACATTTAGGTACTGAGTAATATTAATTAACCACATGTACTTACTACACCGTTAGGGTTAGGATTACTTGCTTAGGGTTACTGTAATTATGCATAATTTATTGTCATTACAGTAGTACTAGGTACATGGAGCATGTGTAACAAGGACACCTTACGATGTTGAAATTACCTAACTGTTCTAATAATTGTATAAGTTATTTTTAGCCTTCATTCAGAGATTCTTTTTTAGTATATATGTGACCCTGGAGGACAAAACCAGTGATAAAATCGCTGGGGTAGGTTTGTAGCAATAGCCAACAGTGCACAGTTTGGGTCAACATGATTGCTTTTTCTTTTAATGCCAAAAATCATTAGGATATTATGTAAATATCATTTTCCTTGAAGATATTTTGTAAATTTCCAACTGTAAATATATCTTGATAAGCCGCATTGCTAGGAACTGTAAATATTTTGATTAGTTTGCACCGTCAGATTCCAGATTTGCATCCCAAATATTGTCCTATCCTAACAAACCATATAAATATGAGGATAGTCATCTATGTCATGGGAAGTGGTGCTTAATTTTAAATCCAATCCTGCAATTAAAAGCAAACCGGAAGGACGCTTCTACATAGAGAGCTGAAAGCCAACTGAGCATCTGCGTTTTAATGCATTAGAGATGTATTGGCATTGCTCTTCTGGGAATTGTCTGCGGTTGGGTCACTGATGACAACAACTGAACTGAGCTGGATGATGACACTAGTTTTGCAACATCAACAATGCTATCGAACTGAATTAAAACAACAATATTTAAATTTAATTTGTTTTATAACTAATGAATTTAAAAACATTAACGCTATTATTTTTCAGTTATTAATGTAAAGCAGCTTTAAAACACTCTGTATTGTATAAATGGAGAAAAAAAATCAGAGATTAAATCAAATAATTGATTAGTGAAAAGTCTTGTAGCTTCACAGAGGAATTTATGGCCTCAATTGTTGTTGAGCTGATTACAGGTTTACTCTAATTAGTGACTATTTTTTCTTTTGGAGTTCATCGCCATGGAAACTTTTGCTTCATGGCTAAGGGCCATAACACACCAGCTTCTTTCTGAAGCAGTGCAGAACGGACCGATTTTCAGCGACTAACATTAAATTCCCTGCTAACCTCCTGATGTGCCTCAGAGACACTAAAAGAAGTAAATCAAGTGACAGTCAAACCATACATTATTCTATATTGTTTCATAGCAACGTATAATATTTTAGTCTTTTATGCACACATAGGCTGCATTTATTTCATCATAAAAACAGTAATATTGTGAAATCCTGTTACAGTTTAAAATCAGCAGCCATTTCTCCAGTCGTCAGTGTTACATGCTCCTTCAGATATTATTCTAATATGTGTCTTATTATGATCGGTGTTGAAAATAAGTGCTATTTGTATTTATGCAATGACTTCTCCATAGAAATGTTTAGCATTTTCTTGATTTTGTCTTTTTATATTTTCAAATGCAGTTGCAATGCAGATTTAAAGAAACCGATTTATAAACAGTGTTTTATCGCGTTTTGCTTATGTTTGATGTCATTGTTTTAGGCTTGCTGGTTGGAACTTTGGACACCGTTCTTGACTCCACAGCCAAAGTCGCCCCGTTTCGCATTTTACACCAGACGCCCGACTCTCAGGTGTACTGGAACATTGCCTGTGGTGAGAGAGATGCTGCGCAGTGTTAATGTGTATGTGAAGTCTTAGACTCTCTTCATTTAGATCCTTTTATAATGTGTGTGTGTGTGTGTGCAGGAGCATCTTTAGAGGAGATCTCACAGCACTGGGACTGGCTGCAGCAGAACATCATCAGAACTCTCTCTGTGTTTGATTCTGGTGAAGACATCACCAGTTTTGTCCAGGGAAAGATCAGGGTGAGAGACTTTACAATGTTGCTGTTTTTGTGTTTTGTCAACCTGGTCTCATAAAAATACATACCTCTGTGCACTTTTTGTGCGGCACCGTTTTTATGTACCTTACATATGCACGCTTTGCTGCATTTTCAAAGAAAAATGTCTACTGAGTGGCGCTAAAACACAGGTTCAGTACATGAACCCTGGCACAGTTTATTATGTTGATATAGGTACGTATTGCTTTGCTTTGATTGCATTAAATATCCAGGGACTGTCATTAAAAGTTAATGCTCTATCATGTTGGAAATATACCCTACAGTGTTATCAAATGCAAAACCGATATATAAACACATTTGTTGATGCAACCGTGTTATTTCAACTTCCTTTTACACAGATTTGAACTGTTTTGTAGAATCGCGATTACAGAGCTCATCACCTCTCGAATACATCTCTGTACTCCTACTGTCTATGAAAGCCAGATATGAGATATGAAGCTGGATATGTGTAATGTTAACGTTCAAAAGCATCAGTTTTTTAAATCTCCCACCATATTAATACTGTTTTAAAGTCATAACATCTTCAAGTTGTTGTGCCAAAAACGCTTTATTTTTATTTTTTACTGCCTCTAGTGTTCATTTCTTTTGGAAACTGCTATGATATGTACTTATTGGTATATATTTCACGTCTCGCTAAAAAGTGCACCAAGGTACGTTTATGCCAAGAGACCAGGTAGGGTATTTTAGTCCCAGTCTTGCGTTGTTGACTTGTGGCGGTGTGTTGTGTTTGTGTAGGGTCTGATAGCAGAGGAGGGCACATCGGCTGGAGACGAGGAGGATCCCGAACGTTTCCGGGAGGCTGTGCTGCGCTTTGAGCGTCTGTTCTGTTTGCCTCAGAGAGAGAAGCTTGTGACGTATTTCTCTTGCAGCTACTGGAGAGGACGAGTGCCAAACCAGGGCTGGATCTACCTCAGCACCAACTTCCTGTGTTTCTACTCCTATATGCTGGGAAATGAAGGTTAGAAACATGATCGCCTATTTGCACAAAATACCACAGGCTGTCCATTTTAAGATGGTCCTTTTATAATTGTTTGGAATCAAGGCCCCACATATTATCATACCTATGGCCTTACGGTTAATGAGTCTCTTATGCTCATCAAGAACGCATTTATTTGTTCAAAAATTTAAAAAAAACCATTAATATTGTGAAAGAATATTGCAATTTCTAATATTGTTTTACTAGTTTAATATACTTTATAATATAATTTACTCCAGTCTTCAATGTCACACGATCCTTCAGAAATCATTCTAATAAGCTGATTTGTTATCGGTTTTTAAATGGTTGTGCTGCTTAGTATTTCTGGAACCTGTGATACTTTTTCCAGAATTCCTTAATGAGTAAAATGTAAAAAGCAAAAGAACGAGTATAATGTTTTTTCAGACAATATTAGTCGTTACTATCATTTGCTATCCATTTTAACATGTCCTTGCTGAATAAAGGTATTAATTCCTTAAAGAAAAGAACAGAAAAAAGTACTGACCTCCAACTTCTGAATGGTATTGTATATTGTGAAACAAAGTTTTAAAATAAACACTGTTCTTTTTAAGTATTTCATCAAAGTATCACATGTCCCAAAAATATTAAGCTGCACAACTGTTTCGAACATTGATTATAAATCAGCAACTTAGAATGAATTCTGAAGGATTATGTGACACTAAAAACTGGAGTAATGATGGAAAACAATTCAGCTTTGCTTCACAGGAAAAGATATCGAAACATTTTTAATGGCACATCAATGATTATTCATTATTTACTCACCCTAATGTCATTTTAAATCTGTATTGGTTTTATTTCTTATCTGTATTATAAAAGATATGCCACATATAACCTACTGTTTTGTCTTTTTAAGTATTACAGCGGGCGTCTGCCAAAATCTAATGTTCATGGTTTGTGCATTTCTTGCTTAGTGAAACTGGTGTATCCCTGGGATGAGGTGAGCCGCCTGGAACGTACGTCGAGTGTGTTGCTGGCAGAGAGCATCCGTGTGTGTGTGCGTGGAGAGGATCATTTCTTCTCAATGCTCCTGAGGCTCCAGCAGACATACATGATCATGCAGCAGCTGGCCGACTACGCCATTGTGCGGTTCTTCGACAAAGAAACATTTAATGCTGAACATCCACTGGCCAACCCACTTCACATCACACAGAGGTTAGTTTTATTCCTCTTTTACCTATTTCGTTCTTTTACTGGGCGGTGTCTGACTCTACTGTAATCGTTGCAGGGCTCTGGAAATCCATGCACGGAATCAGTCATTTCGAGCATTTTTCCGGTTGCCGCAGGAGGAGAATCTTTGTGAAGTGCATGAGAGTTTCCTCTGGGTTCCATTCAGCCATGTCAATACGCTTGGAAAAATCTGTGTCTCTGAGAACTATCTGTGCTTTGCCAGCCAGGATGGGTCCCAGTGCCATCTCATAATCCCACTATGGGAGGTGCGTGTACTGCTCATCTTTCTGCAAACTGCAGTCTGTCATGTTGAAGGATGTCCTTGAGAATAAGAAAGTAGGCTTAATTTTATTGAATGTGCCCTGTACTTTATATTTTTTAAAAACTGTACTTGCAGCTAATATAAATCAAATAACAGGCCACCTAAGTGTACATAAAAAGAATGCACTTTCATGAATGTGTTTCAGTCTTAATAGTCTTGTAATAATAAGGCAATAAAAGTACACTTCTGACGTCTTTTGTTATGCTTTAAAGAAGTACACTTGCTTAGTGTACTGACTAACAATAAAGCAAATTTAATACACTTTTTAATGTACATGTATGTAATGTACTTTGCAATCTAATGTTTTGTAGTGTATAAAATAAAATAAAAATTAATGTTAATGTTTTATAATACATATGTATATGTATTTAAATACATGACAATTATCTTTCAATAGAAATTGCAATAAATATATTTTAGTTTAACATAAATGCTTGTCCGAACTTTAAGCTGACACTTTACAATTCATACTGTATTTCTAAGACAAGAGAAGTAGTACAATTGTACAGTATGAAGAGCTGAGGCTGGCTTCGTTAACTTAACCAACTATTTAAGACTAGTCTATCAGGCTATAGACTAGTCATCGAAAACAAATTAGACTGTTAAACAGATTACACTTGTCATAACGTCCAAATAGATAGAATGGCCTAGAGTGACCAAATGATAGATGTAAATGCTAGTTGGTCAAACTATTTCTTAAGACACAATGCGTATGTCTTAACATATGTTTATGCATTGGGTCTCTGTTTTAAGTTGATGATCAATTGTTTATATTGTTATTGTTTAATAATCTTGTGTGTATTATACTTGCAACACCTAAGTAATTTCCGTTTTGAAATATATTTTACCTAAAGAATCTAAGCAGTCAATCCAGACAGAGATTTTTCATAGAATTCTGCTGTTTTGTTATCACTGTGTTTGTATTTCACTCCTGCTGATTCATGTGTGTTCTGGCATTAATGTAGGTGTTTAGTGTCGAGCTGCCAGATCGCGGTAGTCGTGCCCTGACTGTGTGTCTTCGTGGCAAGAGAGCTTTGCGTTTTTCTGAGGTTCGGGATTTTGAGCGACTTGCTGCCACCATCCGCAGAAAGTGTGGGACAGCAGGAAGTCCCCAGCACTACATCAGTAATCCGGTAATACCTCTACACTCCATCCACTGATATTTGAAATGATCTGTTGTTTTAAATATGCAAACACCTGTCATAATAATCTATTTCATAACATTTAAAATATCCTGAATTTCATGGTGTGACTTTGTGGTAACTGTAAAAATGCCAGAGGAGATACTGAACGGTATGTATGTATGTGTTTTTCTCTCTGAGGATGAGGAGGGTGTCATGGTGGGGCAAAGTCAAGCCGTCAGCACTGAAGCTCTTATGAACGTCTTTCATCCGCATGATGCAGAAAACCTTGATCCCAAAATGGTACAAATAACCTTATTGCAATATTGGTGTAATGTGTGTGTGTGTGTGTATGTGTCATGGCCAAAATTGTTGGCACCCCTGAATTTTTTTTCTATAAATAAAGTATTTCTCACAGAAAGGCATTGCATTAACACATGTTTTGCTATACACATGTTTATTCCCTTTGTGTGTATTGGAACAAAACAAAAAAAGGGAGCGAAAAAAGCTAATTTGACATAATATCACACAAAACGCCAAAAATGGGCTGGACAAAATTATTGGCACCCTTTCAAAATTGAGGATAACTAAGATTGTTTTAAATAAGAGGTGTTCTTGAGCATCAGCAAATTATACTGTTTTCATGTGATAGTGAATACTTGAGTAATGGTTGCTGAAAATTTAGCTTTGCCTTCACAGGAATATATTACCTTTTTAAAACATTTATTTTAACATTGTGATTGACAGCTGAAGGAGCGAATGAAGGAGCAGTCGTGGCAGATCCATTTTGCTGAATACGGCCGCGGAACTGGGATGTTCTGCACCAAAAAAACACGGGATCTAATTGTACGAGGAGTTCCCGAGACTCTCAGAGGAGAGCTGTGGATGCTCTTCTCAGGTGTGTGTTGTTCTGGTTGCGTGTGGGTGTATATGTGCCACAGTTTTGTACATGTTTGCTTGTGTTATAGGTGCAGTACATGACATGACCGCTCATCCCGGATACTATGGACGGCTGTTGGAGGAGTGTATGGGCAGCAGCTCACTTGCTTGTGATGAGATTGAGAGAGATCTGCATCGCTCCCTCCCAGAACACCCAGCATTCCAGAGCGACACTGGAATCTCGGCTCTTCGCCGCGTCTTGACTGCCTACGCTCATCGCAACCCCAAAATCGGCTACTGCCAGGTAAAAACACACGCGTAACATTTCCATGTAGTCTTATACATGGTCTCAGCATCAGATTGCACAGTTCACAGAATATCTGATTCATCTTGTTCACAAAAATGTTAAAAAGCTTTCTCATAATCATCATGTTACACTCTGATTGAATGTCTACACAACTGTAGGGATGGATTATGGTGAATGCATAAAGTACAACTCTTTTCCATTTGCTATGGAAGCCAAACTATTGTTGTGTACCTTAAACTGGCTGTCACAAACTCTTAAAGAGACTAAAATGTAATTTTAAATGCATATTTTTAACTTTATTCACTAAAAACTCTACCTTCCACTCATTTTAATAATAATTTAGTTTTCATGTATTATGTTGTTTTTTCGGTCTGTCCAGGCGATGAATATCTTGACGTCTGTATTGCTGCTGTATGCTAAAGAAGAAGAGGCTTTCTGGCTACTGGTCGCCGTGTGTGAACGAATGCTCCCAGACTACTTCAACCGTAGAATTATTGGTATGTGTGTGTGTGTATGAGACAGCTGATTATACACATCTCATACCCAGGAGGTGAATGAATCATCTTTATATAGGCAGGCTGCCAGTAAAGCACAATGCCAGTGGTGTTATAATTGGATTATAATTACTGAACTTTGTTAAGGTGCTACACGGTTATCTTTTTACTGTTCTGTCTGTAATTAATTGTGCCTGTAATTATTCCTTTTGTTGCTGCTAGTGACCGTTTACTGAATCTATGTATTTTCATACAGTATTAAACATGACTCTGTCCATGTGTTTTCCAGGAGCCCTGGTGGACCAGGCTGTGTTCGAGGAACTGATCCGTGAGCATCTAACCCAGCTGACCGAACACATGACGGACCTGTCTTTCTTCTCGTCAGTGTCGCTGTCGTGGTTCCTGACCCTCTTCATCAGCGTACTGCCAATAGAGAGCGCTGTGAATGTTGTCGACTGCTTCTTTTATGACGGTATCAAAGCCATCCTGCAGCTTGGACTTGCTGTCCTCGACTACAATATGGACAATCTGCTTTGTTGCCATGATGACGCAGAAGCTGTCACAGTCCTCAACAGGTGATCGGGACATTGTCCTCTTAACATGGCCAAAGCATGATTGTAGCAAGCTGTGTTGTCATTGTTATTTGCTGCTTTTTGTTTTTGCAAACTCAACCTGTATCTGATTTTATCTTTCAGGTTTTTTGACAGTGTCACAAATAAAGACAGTCCCCTGCCAGCTACTGTACAGCAGGCATCTGCAACAGCCAATGACAAATCAATACATAAGGTTGACATCAGCGATCTCATCAAAGAGGCATATGAGGTAAAGCTACACATTTCCTTTTGATGCCTTCAGCTCTGGTTTTATCAGAGCTCATATTTAGAGCAGAATTTGTATTAATTTTAAGGTAGTGAATTTATAACAAACACTCTCTGTACAAAGTGATTAATAAAAGTGATCTGATGGGAGCATCTGGTGTCTTTGTTAATGTAATTGACGCCTATACAGATTTTATAGAGCTGTAAAATCTTATATGTGGAATGAAAAGGTGTAAATTTTTCAGCACTTTCAAACTGGTCAGTTGAATGGAGTGACGAAAACCCCCCTCTGACAGGAGTTCTGGGGTCAGCGAACTGAAGGTCTGAAATAGAGAGTTACTCATGACTAATGACATTTTTGTTTATTTCAGAAATATGGAGACATTCGAACAGAGGAAGTGGAAAACATGCGGAAGAGGAACAAGCTTTATGTCATTCAAACACTAGAAGACACTACAAAACAAAATGTAGTAAGTACAAACGCCATGCTGTATGCATCTTATACATCTTATGAGATATAATGAACTAAGCATTAAAATAACAACAACAAAAACCAATTCTGCGTATGCTTTAATAGGTAATTCATATTAGAGAAAAAAAACAGCATGCAAAGTAGAAGCTGCACTATAAAGCCTTGTACAATTATATATACATACCATTTAAAAGTTTTGGATCAGTCATTTCTTCTTGAAGAAATGAATTTATTCAGCGAGGATGCATTAAATACATCAAAAGAGTTTGAGAAGAGACATTTAAAATTGTTACAAATGATGTCTGTTCTTTGATTTCTGAGTAAATATATTTTAAAAATATTTTACATTTTAACAGAATATCAAATTCTAGTCTATTTACTGTGTTTGGGATCAAATAAAAGCAGCCTCTGCATAAAAGAAACATGACTAATCTTACCCACCCAGAAACCTGTAGAATTTGTTCTTTGCATATTATTTGCGCATACGGTGACAGTAAAGATGTTTGTCTATGGTAAATTGTTTCATTGTCATTTATGTGTCTTGCTCCTGCAGCTGCGTGTTGTTGCTCAAGATGTAAAATTCAGTGCTGCTCAGCTGGACGAGCTCTACATGCTTTTTAAGGTTAGCTGCACTTACAAATTTCTGCACTTCGATGCCTGAAATCCTCATAATGCTGCTGCAGCCGCACAAAATGCTTGTGTGTTACAGAAGCAGCACTTTGTTTGCTGTTACTGGTCAGTGTGTAGTCCTGCCCTGCAGAACCATGACCCCAGCCTGCCATATCTGGACCAGTATCAGCTGGATCAGTCCCAGTTTAGTAGCCTGTTTAACCTCCTGCAGCCGTGGACCACACACACACACATGCGCTCGCTGGCACGGTCAGCCTTCCGGCTTCTGGATGAGAACGGAGATGGACTCGTGAACTTTAAAGAATTCATATTGGGTCTGGGTAAGATGAGCCAGCCCTGAACTAAACTGACTGCCCTTTGACCTTTCACCTCAGTACAGAGCAGCTTTCCTTAAACCTGCCAGATTCATTCAAGCGCGCGTGTCTGTGTTGCAGATATCCTATACAACAGATCTTTCACTGAAAAACTAAAATTCCTCTTCAAACTGCACCTTCAACCAGGTAAATAAATTTTATGATCTCTGGAGCTGTGCTATAATAAAAGTCAACTGTAAACAAGATATGTTTACATGATTAATCTCTTTATATCTGTCCTCTCTACAATCCTAAGCAGTCTGAATAAATCTTAATCTGTAGATCTGACCCATGTATAACCCTGCATATATGGCTGCATATAATCTATATGGCTAACCTATCTATAGCTCTTTATAATATTTAAATCTAACCCCTCTTTAACTCTTAGTCATTCATACAGGGTAATATTTGGGCCAAATATCTATAAACATAGCCACATTTAATCAACCCCCTCTATGAACCAGTATAATCTATATATCTAACATCTTCTCATTATTTGCTTTACTTGTAAGTTTTACATTTTGTTAATTAGTTAGTTATCAGGGTTGAAAAGGAGTGGGAAATTCTCTGTAAATTTTCCAAAAATCCCTGGAAAGTTTCCAAAATTCCTGGAAAGTTTCCAAAATTTCAGGAATATTTCCTAAATTTACTGGAAATTTTCCACCTTTTTGCAACCCTATTAGTTATTAGACACTTTTTCATCCTAAGGATTTTGGATTACTAGCTTGGATCTGTAACTGCTAAATCCCCATTACTCCTGATGATGGCGAAAAGTTCATGTCGCATGTTTGTGTGACAGTGCCTTTCAAAACATTAGACACATTTGACATGTGCTGATTTATCCATAACTTACTACTTATTACTGATTCGAATAAAAGTAGAATATGTGCATATATGCATATTTTGTGTGTTTCTTCAGGGACCCAGGAGTGTAAGATTTTACCGTCGTCTAGATTTTTTCCTCCGGCTGAAGATCACTCTTTCTCTACTCGTCTTTCTGGTCAGCTTCCACTGCTTTCTGTGGCTACTTACGCCTCCTTTCTTTTCATGCCATTCATTCATTCACTAATTTCTTCTTTCGTTATTCACATTCACTCTTTCGTCTGGGTGTGTTATAAAATCACTGATTTATTATGTGTTCCTACGTGTGTGTTGTGTGTAGCATTTATATTTGCTGCCAAAAAGCTTTTATTTCTAGAAACGCAACTAATTTTGGTGTTTTACAAGAAGCAGAAGCGCAAAACCCTGCCCACCCCCTGAAAACCATATGTGTTCATGCATGTGAGTGTCTCGTGGCTGTACATTTTTTTTCCTCTCTTCCACGTAGAAACTGCAGAAGATGGAGTGATCAGAAAATGTCCAGAGAGAGGTGAATTATTCATGCCTGTCCTATAATCATGTTATCTTTGTCAAACAATACCACAAATAAACCATTACAGAGTGGTCAGGGTCACTGAGATATTATATTAAATATTTGACTTACGTAAGATTGATTGCCAGATACTTAAGTCAAACAAAGAGTTTATTATGGGTTATTATTCAGAAATATTGGAGCACATAATGCTGTCATTGATGAATCACAATGAAGTAGTCTAGGGAGATGCTTTAGAAATCTTTTGTATTTTCCCCCTCAGGTCGTGCTAAAGTAGATCTGCAGGAATATCTAAAACAGTGGCAGGAAGACTTGCAGCGAAGAGAAGAGAATATTAAAGACCTGCCCAGAATTAATCAGGTAAACACACACACTGAAGATGTGCTCAGAGTCTTTGTTAATGGTTTTAAATGACTTGGTTCAGCCTTGTAATGATGATTATACGGTGGCGTTTCATGATTGTTCCAGTTCATGTAAAGCTGATCTGTGTACATTAAAGGGATAGTTCAACCAAAAAAAAACATTCTGTCATTAATTACACACCTTGTTGTCTTTCCAAACGTGTAAGACCTTTTTAAATAAGATATTTTTGATAAAACCCGAGAGCTCTCTGACTCTCAATAGACAGCGAGGATCCTAGCACGATCAGGGCTCAAAAACGTAGCAAGGACATGGGTAAAATAATCCATGTGACATCAGTGGTTCAACTGTAATTTTACAAACCTTCGAGAATACGTATCAAAGAGTAAACAACATATGCAATGTGTGTTTGGTTTTCTTTGCACGCACAAAGTATTTCTGCATTCTTTGTAAAATTACAGTTGATTATTTTAACTAACGTTTTTGGACATGGGACCCTTGCTGTCTATGAAGGGTCAGAGAGATTTCGAAATTCATAAAAAAAAAAACATCTTAATTTGTGTTCTGAAGATGCAAAAAAGGTTTTACAGGTTTGGATCGACAAAGGGTGAGTAATTATTGACAGAATGTTAATTTTTTTTAAACTAACCCTTTACATAAAGGTAACAAAATATAATCTGTTCACTACCCAAGAAATTTTTGAAAGAATGTAGCAGTAAAAAAAAATTGCAAGTGTACATTTAATTTAATTTGATCTCTGAAATGTCATATGAAGATGGTTCCTCGTGCTTATTTAAGTACAGCACCTGGTTGGCTTTGTCCTGATCAGTGATGAAGCACGAAGTACTTCAAGGTGTTTGACAACAGTGTCATCAGCGTTCATTCTCTGCTCCCTGACCTTGTTCAGAGCGGTTCTATTCCTGTTCTCTGCCACTGCTGTCTGCTCTCACTCTCCTGAACACATTCAAACTCAAGTGGAGGCTTGTCTTATTGAGTTGTAATAGGAATGTTGGTAACCTCTACACTCACAGTAAAAAAAATTAAAATTTACTTAACAAAAAATTTCAAGGCAACAGCTTTTACAACTTTGGACCAAGTTGTTAACTCAACCCTACGGTGTCTACGGTGTACATTTTAGGACATCCTCAGTCATTAAATGAAAATGCGTCATGCCTCAGGCGAAACAGACTCGGGTGGAGTGTGACGTGTTGTGTTGCCCCGTGTGACGTTTCGCCTGATCACTTTTTGTCTGATGCATTTTCACCCTATGCATGATTGTACAAGACCTGACACCGGACGTCGTTTTGTCTAAGACCTGAAGACTTTCAGTCTAAGTCACGATGTCGTTTGGTCCATTGACAAAGGCCTTTTAGTCTGAGGCATGACGCATTTTCATTTTATGACTGAGGTCTGAGGACGTCCTAAAATGTAAACCGTACAAGTCACTAAGTATAGTCATGTCTCTTTTTTTGATTTTGATATAATACAAATTCTTGGAAGATGTTTTATTTATTTTTTTTACAGATGACATTAATGGATAAGTCTAATAAATAGACAACGACATAAGTGATTGAACATAGTTTAGGCCTCAAAACCAGACACAATAACCTCAACAATGACAGATAAATAGAGCTTTTTACATTACAGCACAACAAAAAACTAACAATAATTATAAAACAACAAGTCAGCAAACAGCATAACAATAATCCTATAACGGTAACTGCATAATTTATTTGTGCTGCAATGCATGCTGGGAACTCACAAAGCCTTAACATTTCAATAAGATGAAATTATTTGTACAGACAACTGTGTTGTGACAACGTTTTGGGTAATTTTTTTACAGTGCTGATTTGTTGTTGTTTCTGACCACATTTAAGCCATATAAATGCAAGTCAGTTGAATGAAAGAAACCGTATTGACTGCTCCAGGTGCAGTTTATTGGTTTGACGAAGACTCTGTACGGCGTGTTCCATGGCAACGAGGAGGAGGAGAGTCTGTACCGAGCAGTGGCACGAGTGACCAGTCTTCTGCTGCGCATGGAGGAGGTAGGGCGGAGGCTGCAGGAGAGCAGCCCGCAGAAAACTCCCCAAAGCACACCCACCAGCACAGCTGAGCCGGAGACCTCCCCTACGTTACCCACCAGCCCCGACACTAAAACCCTCGCTAAGGATGAAGGCGAACAACCCGAGTCTCCGACCAGTCAACAAGAAACTGCCCCGTCCCACTCTGACATTACCCCGACCTCAACCTCGCGTCCTTCCACGCCCACCAGCAGTCCCACCGGAACCAGCAGCCCCGTGTTGGACACGCCCACAGACACCCCCAGCTCTCCCTCTGTGGTCAGAGACGGGGACTGGAGTTTCTCCTTCGAGCAGATTCTTGCGTCCCTCCTGAATGAACCGTCTGTCGTCCGCTTCTTCGAGCGGGCCATTGACACTGATTCTCTGATCGCACAGGCACGCAAAAACCAGCTTAAAGACGCACACTAACACACTCTATCAGAGCAATCACAGCAAAACACTGCCCTAAAAGCCATAAACCCTCTCCCTTCCACTTTCTCTGTTTCTGTGCAACTTGCACAGGTCAGTGTTTGTCTGTTACAGATGAGGAAACTGTTTATATACAGACGCACATATGCGGGAAATCAAAGGGACCCAAAAGAAAAACAACTGAGGTATAAAATGATTCAGATACAGTATGAAGAAAAACATATTTTGATGTAATATAAAAGATTAGTGTTCAGTGTCATTTGTGTAATATAAATGATTGGTGTGAGATATTGTGATATAATGTAGATGAAGGTATTATATTCTATTATAATTAATAGTATGAATGGCAAGTGTGTTTTTGGGATGACGGCATGAAAAGGCTTTGCCTGCTTTATCCATTAAGTAACCTTGAAACGGCTCACATGCACTACGTCTGTCATTCCCAGCCTGACCTAACACACGTAAGCACATGTAGGACCACAAAAGGAAGGATGATTCTAAGGGAACTCAAAACGCTATGCTGTTGAAATGCTGATTGTATTGTAGGAGAATTAATTTCAAATATCTTGTTCCCTAACACATATGTCGCCTTGCATTACATACCATGAAAACGTTCTTTCTGTAGAAGCTCGATTAGGTATACCTAGAGTTGTTATGCTAATGAGGAGGCGGGGTTTAGGCCATATGATATCATATCACATTCCACTGCACTGAAGGTCTGTATTATCCCAGATTATAGTCGTGTAATTCTGATTCACTGAATGTGTTTGTGTCGACAAACCGAAATCTGTGGTTCATGCCTTATTAGTTTTTGATTCAGGACTTCAGTACGATCACAAGTGCTTCCATTTAACGAGACCTATTTCATCTTTAAACATTTTCCGCGATCATTTTGGAGATTAGTTCCAATATATATGAATATATATATATATATATATATATATATATGAATTTTGTCATAAAGCAAGAAGTATATTTTCTCTTATTATTTTACAGATTAGAAAATATCATGGAGAACATACTGAGATGCTTTAGCAAGAAATATATTTCGAACTGTTGCGCTGTAAATGATATGCAAAGTGTACAAGTAATTTTTCTGTCTGTTCATGTAGTCGAAGCTGTAAGAAGTGTTAACTGATAAATCACTTCACCTATCATTAGAGTTGTTGTATGACACTTAAAATGAATATGCAGAATTGTTCTTAATTTTGAATTTTGTTTAAATGTTGAGAGCTTGTGGCGACAAGTGCAAGAAAGGGATGCTGTTTTGTGGTTATTCCGTTTGGAGTCGTGTCAGGTCTACACCAGCTAAACAAAGTTTCCGTTCTGTGTGTAATAAAGTAGTTGTTCTTCTAAAGCTAAAAAGCACCTCGGAGTAGGAAGCTGTAGTGCGTATTTTCTATTTGATTGGTTGTTCCTCCAAGGAAGATGTTGTTTTGGTTTAGTATTCTTGCACACTGTCCACAAAGACCATAGAAATACTTGCAGAAGGAGTTGCCTTGAAGGCTAAATTATTAGTGTTACATCTCAGAGTCGCTCTCGTACTGTTCTTGCTGAACATTTGATGTTCGCTTCATGTACTTCAGGGTAATAGTGTGTTTTTAGTTTTTTTTTTTTTATGTTTTGTCTTAAATATATAACTTTGTTACAATCAGTTTGTGCCTCATAAACTGTCACATTATGAAAATTTATTGATGAAATAAAATGTATGGAGAAAGGATCTTCCCTCTTTTTTTTTTTTTTTTACTATCTGTTCCTAGGAACATGGGAATATCAAGTTAAGCCTTCTGGTCCTCTGAGAACAATCTAAGCAGGACGTCCACAGTGCTGTCAATACTGTGATCAATCCCAACTGCAGGCATGCAGACAGGTCCCTGCTGTGATCTGCTTCAGCCTTTAATAAGTCACAAGAGGAAGGTTACATAGGCTATTTTGTGACGGTCATGTTGGCACAGCTTGACATCGTGTCCTCTGACCTTTGCCAGTATGGCAGCACCTGTTGTGAGACATGCACACACTTTTTCTTAAAAGGGGGAGATTGTAATCAGGGTCTTGACTTTGACAATAAGCTACAAAATGCTTAACAAGAGCACTGAAGGTGCTGATCATGAATCCCACTTTCCGCTTCGATTCTGTAATCAGAATGTTCCAGATCTCTTCGAAATGAAAATGTAATGGCAAACATTAAAGATGAGCAACAGAGCTGCAGATTTATTATGCACACAAAAGCAATTCATTTAGCACAGTCATTTGTGTAACTCTCTTTCATAGACTTCGATCTCCTAACTGGGAAGCACCTATCATCGAGGCTCAATGAAATCGAAGTATTGGCAGATTCAGGTTGTGACAAAGATTGCTGGAAAATAAAATAAAACTTTCTTAGTTTCATTAGTTGTTCGTTTAGAGCTTGAGATGTGTGAATTGAGGACAGTCACAGGATTAGATAGATCCAGGATACACCACCAGAGAGTCTGCAAATCGGAGTTATGGTATTTTAATTTAGAATGAGGTAAATACTATTACTACTAATAATAATAATAACAATAATAATACAATAATAATTCACATAACATACATTTAGTAAATAGGCTGCATTTTCATAATAGAGACCACTATATTGGCATATTTTATTGAGCCTGCCTTCCAGTGTCATCTGCTTCTAGCTAAAACGTCTAATTTTGCTGCTTGATATTGTAAACTGGTGTGTCTTACTTTATCACATATTATTTTAATGTATTGATTAAGAATACGTTGGTCTGTAATGCAATCAGTTTTACTATTAACTGCATTTTGTTATTCTTGTTGTTTTTTTTGGTTGTGGAAAGAAGGGATGCAGCAAAATCAGGAAGCTAATCAATAAATGTAAATGATTTCAACGATTTTCTACCGTCGGTTTTATTAATACATTATTCACATACCCTTAAAATAATGCAAATGCAGTAATTATTGTAATCAATCAATATTTATATAGCGCTTTTAACGTTTTACACGTTTCATTATTGAATGGAGAGATGTCATTGTCTAGATCAGCTCAGTTTGAATAAAAATAAACACTTCACGTTTTATCGTACTGTAGTCTTTTGAAAGCATCTAATCTTTTATTTGTCTTTTGTCTGTTTAAAAATACATATTAATTTCACAAGATTAGTGTATATGTATTTATTTATTGTGCCTATTTATTTTGAGCGGCCTATCAAGTGATTAAGTTGCGCTTGAGTAACTCTTAATGGAGCTGCAGTGTATTTCATATCAGTTTTAAGGCCTTTTTGGGTCAGAATGATGCTGCTTTTGAAGGCAGTAGACGGAAAGAGAGGTTTTGTTGGGGAGCTCGAGAGGCAATAACAGCCAATTAGTGACAATAACCCATCAGTGACAGTTTCTGGATCTGCTGAAATTCTTTTGGCAACATCTTGAGTAAATCTGTACTCTTGCCCAATGTAACAGATTTAGCCAATCAGTGCTCCTTCCCGTCCGTCTGCCAGACCTGTCTCAGGTTTCAAACCGGACACACACACACATGCAAAGTGTCTCTGGGCACTCATTTCAGCTCTCTAAGAATAGTCTCCAGTGTTTATTTAAGAAGTGAACACACACATAGCAACTTTGCTTTATATCATTCACATTGAGGATGTGTGGATGATACATTCATACAGCGCTAGTTCTCTAGTTAAAAAAAATAATAATAATTATGATAAACAGGTCACAGACACACTGTAAACACCTGGTAAAGAAAGTCAGCCAAGACTAGATGATCTGTTGATTTGTAAAATGTGATCAGTGTTGCCACTGAAAAAAAAAAAAACA
>JAUMHP010000180.1:228507-238744 GCA_032361065.1 Enteromius trimaculatus | reverse complement strand
AAAACTACTAAATGGTGTTTTTTTGAAAATCTCAAAATGCACACAGTTTTCTGTAAGGGGTAGGTTTAGGTGTAGGGTAGGTGTTGGGCAATAGCACATACAGTTTGTACAGTATAAAAACCATTACGCTTATGGAGAGTTCCCATAAATCACAAAAACCAACGTGTGTGTGTGTGCGTGTGTGTGTGTGAATAATCATGGTTTGGGAACAAATTCGTACGCAGAAGTGAGCAGTATTAAAATAAAGAACCTTTTCATTCTGAAAATACAGAATGTTTTCTGTTAGACTTGTATTATTTATAATATTTATAAAAGCTACAACAGTTTTTATAACATGCTGTATGCAGAAACACTAAGTCAAAGGAATGTCCACATTTATATAGCTAAGTAAACGTGTTTGTATAAAAATGTTTATGTAGGAATAACTCAGAAGCCCAGAAGTGCATGCTAACAGCATTTATGCACAAACATTTTGGCAAGTGTGTTCATCTTTATAATGAACATTTAGGGTTCATTGCACTGAAACACACACAAACACACTTACTATTTATTTACCATGGCAGTGAAAGAGGGGTGCTGTGTCTTTAAGATCTGCCCCTATGTGTGTGTGTTTGTGAGGGAGAGCAGAGGGGTTTGTTTATTGTTCCAGGGACAAAAGCGTGAGTGAGAATCATAAAAGCATCGAAGGAGATTAAACTACACGGCACATCAGAGAGACAGAGAGCGATACGCACACACATACTCACATGGGTAAGTCTACCTGAACTCACCTGAACCCATTTTAACCACTGCTATGATGTTCATTATTTACATATTAATGGACAGAATTTTAATTGATTGGTGTGTCAGTGATTTGCATGTGATACAAGTTGTTAGATAAATGTATACAATCATTTTTTAGAATTCTTTTTTGCATGATGTGTTTAAGATGCCATCTGGTTGGTCAGCAGCTTAGAAGCATCACTTCTGCAATTGTGATGGATATGCATTTTTTGGTTCCCTATTAATTAAAAGATTGTTTTGATTGATTAACCAGCTGGCTCCGGTTTTGATTGGCTAAGACAGTTGCTACGACGCCTCAGAGGTGTGGATGAGAAGACCAGTAACCTCAGGAGACTCCAGGAGGTCACATCAGGTCTTTAGGTCAAATATTCTCTGAAGAGACACTAGTACGGCACAGTGCCAGTTTGAAATGGAAAAATACTTGATATAGTTGCATTAGGGATTCATATGTATGCATGCAATGAATTGTTTCCCTTTTCTTTTGGATAACAACTTATCAGCCCTTTGCAGAATCACATCTTCTGTTTGAACTGTAACGGCATAGTTTCTCATTTCTGCTCAAAACTAGGTATGGTTCAATCAGAAATGTCATTTATCATGTTATTTGTATACTCTCATGTTGTTTCAAACCTGTATAAGCTTGTTTTTTCTGCAAAACATGAAGAAAAACTGGTGTCCGAATAATGGACCATACTGAATTTCATTAAACAGACCAAAAAAAAGGAGTATCTCCTTTTGTGTTCCACCCATCAAAGTAAGCCAAACAGATTTGGAACAATACGAGGGTGGGTAAATTATGACAGCATGTACATTTTTGAGTGAACTATCCCTTTAACGAAGTACTTGAAGAGTTTATCTTAAGTGTTTTGGAAGATGGATGGACCCAAAAGCATTTCCACATAATCAAACTGAAGGTGTGATGAAAGTGTGTGTTTTGCATAGCAATCAAATTATTGTGAGCGACAGGCTTGTTGAGAAGAAAACAGCGTAAAAGATTGGTTGACCTGCCATGATCCCAATTGTAACCCCGGTGGTGTCAGTATGTGTCTGTCTGTGCCGCTATGAGTGGAAACGCAATGACGTACTCCGCTGCTGAGGCCTGTGTGTGTGTGTGTGTGTGTGTGTGTGTATTTTGTTTGCTCACAATGATAGTTTTTGTTGTTAAAACAAAAGCCATTATGACTATCACAAGTGCTTCTTTTTCTGACCACAAAACCTCAAACACACATGAAAACGCACGCACCAGCCCCCCCCACCCACCCAAATCTCACCCTGACACCAGGCTACCCAGGAAAGAGAGAGAGAGAGAGAGCGAGGGAGGGAAAGAAGGAGAGAAAGAAGCGAAGGAGGGAGAGGAGCAGCTTAAGCGATGCCTTTTTTTCTTCCTTGAGGTGGACACTGGAGAGTATCTGAAGAAATTACCTCTTACTTCAGTTTAGACATCACTGCAGCAGAGGACAGAAATCTCTCTGGAGTGAGTGGACAAGCCTCTGCGCAGCTCTCTCTTGGCGTGGCTTCGACTCAGCAGTGTCGATGTTTCCAGTGAAACAGCCGTGGTTGTGTAAAGCGCTAGGTGACCGGAGATGCATCATCCTATCTCACAGACTGGAGACCGCAGCTCCATAGCTGAGCCTTCTGGGGCTTATCGTTTGTTTGGCTTCTTTTGATTAAGTTGCTTTAAAAAAAACAACTGTTTTTTGCCTTTTATTGATGCAGTTGTTTTACCTGTTAGTGTTTAGTGATTTTTTCTGCTTACTCATATTTAACTTTTTTACTTTCGGGTTTTTGTAATTTGGGTTTCTTTTGCGGTTCGGGTTTCGAACAGGGCTTTGTGGTTGCCTGCATTCACTTTGTCTGCGTTTGGCTTGTTCTTTTTTGATCCCGACTATTTACAAGGGTGTGTGTGCATCAGATACATTTACTCACAGAGTGCATTGAGTGTGTGTGTGTGTGTGTGTGTTTTTGTGCGTGTCCTTGACTAACCGTAGGCCAACTAACTCTTAGAGGTGTTTGCATACTCATTTTGAGGTCATCATGCGATTTTATAGTTGAGTATGAGTGTACTTGTGTTTTGGTAGTGCAGTGTGTGTGTGTGTGTATAAATGTGTGTGTGTATTGTGTGTGCTGCATGTGCAGTTGGTGTGTTGATCTATTACTCACCTACAGGTTGCTATGACTGCTGCATCCGCTGCCTGGGCGCCGTGCCCTACACCAGCCTGCTGGCCACCCTGCTCTGCTACACCGGTGTGGCGCTCTTCTGCGGGGGAGGGCATGAGGCGCTCACTCACACACATTCATTCGTAGAGCTCTACTTCGCAAGGGACGTCCAGGACTTTACTGTGCTGGCCGACTTGTAAGTTATTTGTTTTTTTGTGATTGGGGAATTACAGTATGTACAGCACAGTATATGATGTGGGAACAGAATTGCTTTTTCATTAATCCGTGTTCTTTAGTAGGCTATGGTTTGTTCTAATCTGTCTTATGAATGTTCACATGTGTCATTTATTGTGTATTTTGTGTTTCAGTATAAAATATTTCCAGTATGTGATCTACGGTCTGGCCTCCTTCTTTTTCCTCTATGGATTGTTGCTTTTGGCTGAAGGTTTTTACACCACCAGCGCAGTAAAGCAGACGTTTGGAGAATTCAGGAGCACAAAGTTTGGGCGCTGCATCAGCCTGACTGTGAGTGTATGTGTGTGTGTGTGCTTGTTTATGCTGCATTGTGGGTACCAAATCTGAATTTTTTGACATTGTCAGCCCCCATGTGGGGAAAAAAACTAGTAAAAATGGTAGATTTTTTTAAAATAGTAAATATTAATATTAATAGTAAAAAATACTAATATTAATTTATCTGAAAGTGTATAATTGCAAACAGGTTATGAGGGGTAGGTTTAGGAGATGGAAAATATCGTTTGGTCAGTATAAATGTAATAGAAGTCAATATAAAGTCTCCAAAATTTACAAAAACAAATGTATGTGTTAGATTCTGAATTTTGTGGTCACTGGTCCTTATGCATCTTTCTTGATAATTAAATATTAGGATATGGCAAAGTTGAACATTTAAAAAATGTGCATTTTGGGTCTGAAAAAAAATCATCAGTAAAATACTGTTTAAAGTAATTTGTATTAAAGCAACCCGTAATATAATATTACTTAATTAAAAAAAACAAAAACATATACTGATTATAATATTAAAATATTAAAACCTTCAAAAGACTATATCTATGGGAATTTCAACAGACAATATGCTTTTTAGTTATGCTGAGATCTAAATTAAAGTAAATGTGTAATTTGTAAATGCAATCTTAATAAAATGATTTTGAAACTATTTCAATCATCTTCACTGTATATATATCAAGTTTTACTTACTTTCTTCAGTTCCATGCCTGTTATATCGCACTGATCTAATTAGCTGTTTCTCTCGTCTAGTTCATCATCCTGACGTACGTGCTTGCCGTGATCTGGCTGGTTGTCTTTGGCTTCACAGCCATTCCTGTGCTCTTCTTCATTAATATGGAAAGCTCTTGTCATAAAATCAACATTCTGTCGGAAACCACCTTGTTCAACACGCAAGCAAGGGTCTGCATGGATGCACGGATGTACGGTAGGTCTGCACCCTTCATCTGTACATACTGTATGCTTGTGTGTGCTCCCAATCATGATGTCTGTGTCGTTCTATACAGGGTTTCTTCCCTGGAATGCCGTGCCGGGGGTTGTTTGTGGAAATACACTGGCAAGCATCTGCAAAACACCAGAGGTTAGATACATTAGACACACGCAGAGTGTTCAGAGTTTTAAGAGATCATGTCACTTATATCCCTTTTTATGTTTTCAGTTCTATGTGACCTATGACCTTTACATCTGTGCATTTGCTGGAGCCGGAATCACCCTTCTTGCCCTGGTTAGTCATCTAATGTTTTACATCTGTGAATCCTTTATAGTTACTGTAGAAGATTTTGTGTAAGGTTAAAATGGCCTTCTTCAAGAGGCTTGTAGCTTTGTATACCTGGAAAGTAAGTTCAGCTCAGCAATCTTAATTTGAATAGTTTTAATGATTTAAAAAATTACAATTGACAGTGATTGATGCATCTTGACAACCACTTAGATTGGTATATGTAATTTACGCATAAATGTAAATATGCATTTATTTATTTTTATTATAGTTACACATTCGTTTATATTTTCTATGCCTATTGACAAACGTCCACCGCCATTGAATTTAAATTCACTGGGATTTTGCTTGCATGAAATTCCTTGACGCATGAAGAGCATGAAGTTCAAGCAATAGTTCACCCAGAAATGAAAATTCTCAGTCAAAGTCAATGGTGACCCAAAACTGCCTGGGTACAAACTATTTATATTTGTTGGAACTACTTGAGTGAATGATGATAGGATTTTCATTTTTGAGTGAACTATTCTTTTAATAACGGAAGTACAGCAGGGGAATGTTTAGTTTACAATCAGTAACTGACCTCTCTGCTACTGACAGATCCCCAGCGTCTCTACTCCCTTTTCCTGTATATTTAGCAGAAGTCATTTCTCAGGCTTTATCTTAGACAACCCCTACAACCACCAGAGCTTCTCATTGTGCTGGGAAGCACAGGAGACTGATACAAACATTTAAAACTGTAATTAAGCAGCTCCCAAACACATACACTACCCTTCATAGTTTCAGTTTAATTGCATTAGATATATGCCATCAGGTAACAAATGTTGCTAGAGATTTACGACTGAACTTATACTTTTCAGAATTAAGAAAAAAGTACATGTACATGTAACAATGTAATTAATCACATTTCTTAATACTATTTTTTAAATGTGCTTGTGCTAATTTAATGATATATCTGCATTAACCAATTACACATGAATTTTTTAGTTATGCAGTACTATACTATATACTATGCAAGGAGCTAAGCCTATGTTGCTCTTGGGGGGATTGCTCCTCTAAGATATAAGTGCTATACGCTGCTTTTGAACAAGACGGTAAATAAAAAATGATGTGCTGTTGCATTCCTTGCCCGATGTTTATAGTAAAGTCTCAAAAGAATATAAACACTCATGTTACAATTTCTCCTATGCAGAGGACTACAGCAGACGCATGATGTTTCTTCCTTCTTTTTTCCTAGTTTGTTTATGTGGTTGCCACCACCTACAACTACGCTATTCTAAGGTTCCTCGGAAGGAAGGGAATCCGTTGCTAGGTTCGTTGTTGCTAGGCCCGCTTTCCTGTCGCCCGTGGCAGCAGTTTCAGTGATGTCATCACTGTGGCCGGTGAGGAAACGCAAAAGAGCTCCATGAAGCCCCTGCAGAGTTCTGTCATACACATAAACCGAGACAAATTAGTACAAACTACACTAAGGTAGACTTACCAATGAAAACTTACCAATTCATTGAGTCGCTAAACGTAAAACCGCAAACTACTGTAGAGTGGATCTCTGGAGGAGTGGAATCTAGCTTCTGTATTTCTTCATTCGTCTCCTCTCTCTGTCTTTGCTGCACACATTATTATATACTCTCATGGCCATTTATTCATTTTAATGATTGTATTCATCGTGCTTCATGGTCTTATTAATTGCGGTTTGACAGGATTTTAGCCTCTCTCGTCTCTCTCTCACACATGCCATCTTTTTAAGAGAGTTTGAGGGTGTTGTTTCCTCCGTCAGATGTGGGTGTTTTATTCTGTGCGACAGTCGGTCTGAATACAGTATTTACAGACATTCTTAGTGTCACCTTCTGTTTGTGGGTGTATTTGTTGTATATTTTGACTAACTGTGGCAAAATGCTGAACCTGATCAATGATGGTGCTCGATCCAAGAAACTAATGTTTTTTTTAATTGTTCACTTATTAGCACACTTCTGAAAACTAAAAATGATTTCTACGTAAGATGGATAACTGTAAATGATTAATTAAACATGCAGAATTCAGACTAAAGTGAATTGATATAAACTGTGTGTTGACGTCATTGAAACTCATGCAATAAAATTTAATTTCCTTTAATGAAAGCTGATGATCAGTGTTGTCAATTTGTCTCACAACAAGATAAGGTAAAGGATAAGTTCACTTCCAGAATAAAAATATCATCACAATAATTTATTCATCCCCATGTCATCCAAGATGTTTGTCTTTCTTTTTTCAGCTACAAAGGTTTTGAGAAAAACTATCCAGTAGTTTTCTTCGTAATGAACTTCAAGGGTGGCCAGCAGTTTCAATGCAGCTTCAAAGATCCCAGCCCAGGAATAAGGGTCTTATCTAGTGAAACGATCATTTTCTTCTTACATAATTTTCAACTAGCTTTGTTACGTGCATCCATGAAATTGTGTATCATATTGGAAAATTCATGCATCAGTTCATCTGTCTCATTGTATAAAAAGGTTCACCTCATTTTCTCCTCCAACTTCAAGTCGTCCAACCTCATTTTTAAACTTTTTGAGCATTTGTAGTCAAAATTTGTACCTGGGATAAAGTAAAGCACTTTAAAGCTGCTATTTAACCTTTAACCTGTTGATTCCAATTAAAGTCCACTATGTGGAGACAAATGTTTTCCTGAAAAACCTTTATTTCTTTATGCCTGAAGACATCTTGGATAACTTAGGGGTAAGTTATCAGGAAGTTTTCATTCAGGAAATGAAATCCTCCTTTAAGCTGATAGGAATATGAAACAATTGTTAGAAGAAGACAAGGAATACATAGATCTGAAAGAGAGAAATACTTTATTAAACTCCGTGGGGAACTTTGTCAGTTAATAGGAAGGCATGCACACACAGCATGACCGTTTACTGAAAAATGGTGTTGAATTTATGTGCAATAAACTTACGACAGCAGTTCCTCTACTGATCATTTTTTTTAATTAGTGCTGAATTACAACTTGCTGGTCTGAGATGTGCTTGGGTGTCATGGTGATAAGTTATAGTGGAGTAGCTGCTGTAGGATGAGTCATCAGAGCTGGAAGATTTGATCAAAGCATTTCTCGCAGAGGATTTTCCCAGCAAAGTGGTACATAGATGAAGAGAGATCACCCAGAGGACTGCTGCAACCATTACACTGTAACACACACACACAGAGATGCAGCTTTACTCGTCACACTCTAGCACATCCCTATATATATATACAGTATACAGTATATATATATATATATATATATATTTATTTTTTTATTTTTTTTTATGTACACATGCTTATACGCAGTCATCTATGTGCCATAGGTCGAAAAGTTCCTTTTGGACCTCGCTTCCAAGCATAGCCATTTTATCCACCTGCTATTAACATGAGTCTCTTGATATTTTTTTTTTAGACTATTGAAAAGGTCAAATACACAAGTAAAATATTCAGGTTACAACAGACCCTGTCTCTGGGAAAAAAAAGGATAAAACCAGCAGTGACTGATTTGATTTGATTATTATTTTCCAAGCATATTAGCATGTGTACATTCAATAATATGTTTTAAAATAATATATACATATATCTTTTTTATTTCAACATTTTGAATAGGAGCTCTCGGACCAAAACCTCAAACTAAAAAAATAAATAAAAAATAGTGCTGTCAAACAATTAATCAAAATGAACTGCATCCAAAGGTTTTTGTTTATAAAGTGTGTGCACTGTGTATGTGTATTTATTTATATATACATAGTACACACACATATATAATAAATAAAACATTCTTTTAATAAAAAAATACAAACTTATTTTGAATGCGATACATAATAATTATTTTACAGCACAATTTTATAAAATGTTTTGCTGTGAACAAACAGAATTAAAAAACAATAGCATCTGTCTAGTACTGCTTGTTATTGTACTGATTTTTCAGTATGAGTACAGTTGATGATAGCCTATTTTTTGGTTGCCAGCATTCTTCAAAGTGTCTTTTGTGCTCGGCAGAAGAAACCACTTGAGGGCAAGTAAATGGTGACACAATTTTCATTCTTTTGTATGAAATATCCCCTAGAGCTGCAGGCACGAGAAAACAGAAATGGAAAATCATTAATAATAACGCATGTCATGGGCTTCTGTCGGTTATAATGATCCCATTAAAAATGTTTTTGACCTTGTAAACTCCTGCATTAAGCACTGACCACCTGTGATTAGATCACTAAAAACCTTGATACCAGGTGGAAACATAAGATAAGACTCAGATGAAGGTGGACTTCTGAGCCCGAGTACTGCGGAGGAAAAGACTTAAAAAGTAAACCTTAAAACAATCTGGATGGCAGCAAATGGCAGGAATGTTGACGGAGATTTTCTCATTTCCATCTATGGACAGCTTGCAGAAGGAACACATGATTTTAGCATTGACTCTGCAAAGAGAAACATGCACAGATACACACGACTTATTAAGAATGGAACTGTATAATTACGAATACCAGTAAACTTTATTGCAAAAATAAATGAAGGTTTTTAGTAAAACACACAGGTCACACATCATTTTACAGTGTGTTTGCATAACTGAATTTAGCTAATAAACTATACTTACTGTGTTCATTATTTGTGGGTCCTTTAATTACACAGTTTAATCTTATAATGCTATAGAAATTAATTAAAGCAAAATATCACGACCCCAATTCAAAGAAGTCCACAGACATCTTATGTAAATAAATGAGACTTACTTCAACTCAGCTTGACTGTTCAGTCTGTGATTCTCCTCCAGCGCTGCCACACGAGGTTCTTCGGTCGGTTCTGTAGTTGATCTAATTGATGACTCTGTAGATGGTGCATGTGCTACTGAAACTTGTTCAACTGTAACATCTTCTTTATTATCTGTAGTCAGTGTACCTGAAGGCTTTGCTGGGTTCTCATGTAGGGTTTTGACTGTTTTCTCCAACAACGCTCCACTGGATTGTGTTTGATCGACAGGTGTCTTCCTTGTTCCCTCTACAGGAGCCTTTATGTGTGTCTTCAGGGATTCCTCTGCAGGGTTCTCCACTATGTTCTTTACAGGAACATCTGTTGGTGTCTTCAAAGGCTTCTCTACAGGTTTAACTTTGTTCGCTACATACATTTTAGGAGTGTAAACATCCCTCTTCAATGGTTCTTTAACAGGTTTGTCCACTATGTCCGATTTAGGAGCATCTGCATGCGTCTTCAATGGTTCCTTTACAGGTTTCTCCACAACATCCATTTTAGGAGTGCCTGCATGTGTCTTTAATGGTACACCTACAGGTTTAACTATAGGTTTCTCCACTACATCCAATTTAGGAGTGTCTGCATGCATCGTCAATAGCTCCTCTGTAGGCGTCTTCGCTACATCTGTTTTAGGAGCATCTGCATGCATCTTGAGTGGTTCCTTTGCAGGTATGGTGATAGGTTTCTCCAGTACTTCAGTTTTACGAGCGTCTGTGTGCATCTTCAGTGGTTCCTCTGCAGGTTTAGCTATAGTTTTCTCCACTACTTCAGTTTTACGAGCATCTGTGTGCATCTTCAGTGGTTCCTCTGCAGGTTTAGCTATAGGTTTCT
>JAUMHP010000180.1:210632-228407 GCA_032361065.1 Enteromius trimaculatus | reverse complement strand
TACTTCAGTTTTACGAGCATCTGTGTGCATCTTCAGTGGTTCCTCTGCAGGTTTAGCTATAGGTTTCTCCACTACTTTAGTTTTATGAGCATCTGTGTGCATCTTCAGTGTTTCCTCTGCATGTATAGTGATAGGTTTTTCCACAACGTCCTTTACAAAAGCGTCTCCTGGTGTCTTCAGTGGTTGCTCTGTGGCTTTGACAATGGATGTCTGCACTGCTTTCTCTACATGTGCTCCCCTGGAGTCCTCGAGGACAGGATGTGCACTGGAACACATTCAGAATAACCATGAATCATCTGATTATCCTTAATAAAATATTAAACATTGATACTGCAGTTCAGAATAGTTAGAAATTTCAGCTTCAGCTGTTCTGGCATGTATTTGAGGAAATTAAAGGATAAAAGTCTTTATCCAGTAGAGCGAGATGTACCAAACCTTTTGGCCAGATTAGACCCACTCTTGACTGGTGTGTTTTCTGTTGAGTTCAGGGGCCTGAGGGAGAAGGGAAGTTATTAAATGGAAGCATACTGAATGCAGAAACACTGAACATAGAAATCACACACAAGGAAAATAAGAAAAGTTCTCACTCAAACTTCCTTAAGGCTGATGTGACATTAGAGCTTTGAGGAGGTGTGGACGGGTCCAGGCTGGAGGAGGTGGCAGCACTCTCTGAACAAGGCAGAGTGGAGGAAGGGACTGAACTGTTCTCAGGTAATGACACAGTTTTAGGTTTCACTAGCTTTACTGGTTTACTGTTAGAGAGTAAAAAGTGAAATAAATTGAGAGTTCAAGCAAACATGAGAAAGACCTTGACTGGTTAATACTACCGCTCTCAGCCAGCAGATGACAGTGAAAAGCTGCATTTACCGTGCTTTTACATCTGACTGTGTGTCCTGAACATCCTGAGATCTGCTAATCCAGCTTCCATCTTGTTTCAAATGGGTTCGAACCTTTGTCGCCTGGAATACGGCTTCTCTGTTAACAACTACAATCAAAGAAAACCACTGGTTAGAGTGTATTTTGTATACAAATGTATATATATATATATATATATATATATATATATATATTGTGTGTGTGTGTGTGTTTGTCCAAGTTTGTACCACTGGACATGGCAAGATCCTCTTCTTCAATCAGGTCTATATTAGAAATACATGAAAGTTAAAGTCAGATATGCAGTGGTGGCCAAAATATTATAACACACGTATTTTCATCAGCTGAAAAAAGGTTTTAAGTTATTTACTTATTTCCATCTCGTGCTGTAGATTGTCAAATATAGGAACAATCAGTTTACATTTCCAAGCATTCATTTTGCCATTAATTGTAATAATCCAGTGAGATTTTTGTTTGCACAAGGAGTCTGAAAAACCAGTGCTCCACACAGAGATCTTCGTACCTTAAAATTTTGTATATTTTTTTTCAATGTACCTGCAAAGTTAACTGAAACACTATGCGCAAGGGTAAAAGCTGATTTAAACGCAAAGGATGGTCACACCAAAAGATGAGTTAATTTAGTTAATAAAAATGAAGAAAACCTATTTATTTTTGACATTTTACAGAATTTTGTTCTTCCCAAAGGATGACCCTGATTGTCAGACTACTTGTGCAAAATCTCACTTGGTTATTCCAATTAATGGCAAAATAAATGTTTGGAAACGTAAACTGATTTCCTACTGACACACTAAAGCAAAAGATAACAGACTTTACAGACTTTAAAAAAAGGGTTTAGCTGGTGAAACTAATTTTGACCAACATTGTACTTTCATAGCATAGTTTCAGTTTTTCTCTTTCTTGCTGTTCTTTGGTACAATATATTTTTGACATGCTCATTTTATTAGTGCCAGTTGATCAACATTATTACAGATTTGATCTAATCTCAGAACTGGTTCAGATTGGCACAAATTCCTACTCCTACTCCCCAAAGATGATGCACGCACAGCAAGAATTCTACTAAAAGAAAAAAAAGCAGCACAGCCACATTTTTCTTCTCAGTATGTGTGTGTTATCTAGCATGCCATCTAGAACAGATACTACGGTGCTGACACACAATCAAATGTGCTGTGAATATTTTTGTCTGGAATTGCACTTGACATAGTAATTGTATTGTGTTGGGATGCATTAGTCTTTCAAGTGGCCAAGACGTAAACAGCTAAAAATAAAAGCTGAAGGACAATGGCAAAGAGGAAGAACAGGTCATAAAACAGCAACACAAACACAAGAGTAGTGAGAAAACTGTCTGTGAGATCTTGTGTTTTTGTGGACTGCTTAAATTTGCACATGCTTCATAGAGATAATTATATGACATCACATATGGAGCTGCATATTCCGGTGTCTGGCTTTCAGTGCCAGGATCTGTTCTGTTCACATATCCTTTAATAATATTCTTGCATGCATCTTTTGATTTCTGTTAAACTAAAACAATAATATGTCTTCAACCAGACTGCATGCTTCAAAATACAGCTGTGATGATATATAATTAATTGTCCCATGTATATCCGGACAGACAGATGAAAACGTGCGTGCAAAGTTAAACAAGAAAAATTGTTATATTGACTTTGACCCTAAAACCTATCCCTCGCCCAAATCTGATGACATTATTAGATCTTATAATTTGGCTTAATTATGAGCCTTTCAAATAGTGCACCTCTAATGTACATTTCTGACTTTATTAGTGACGATATTTTCATTTTTTCTTCGCTAGTACACTCATAAAAGCCATGTCCTCCTCAAACATTCCACGATCAAAAAGCACAACATCACACACGTATCGGTTAAGTTTCTAACATAATGGCAGGATGTCCTCCTCACTTCCCAGAATAGTGAAATCATCTTCATTGCTTGTTTTGTTAAATTGTCATTGATCACAGTTAGAGGAAGAACCCCTGCTACATAACCCAAACTCACTCAGACAATAACCTGAACACATACAGATGAGTTAAACCCAGACCGCAAGATTTAAATCGGACATCAAATATGCAATCGTTTTACAAGACGCATTTAATTTTTTTTAAAAAGACATTTCCCTATGTATGTGAGGAGGATATTTACAAAATTGCCAGTGCATTTTGATGCTATAGTGTGTGTGCACAATAAAGCAAGCGGTTCTTACCTCCGTGTGGAAATCAGTGAGTTTAGTCTGTGAGAGTGATTTAAAACTTGCCAGACTGCAACTACTACATATGAACACACACCTCTCATGCATACTTACCTCCTTTCCACCTACAATAGACACATACAGCTAACATAGCGCACCTTCGCGCTGAACTTTGAATTTGTTTCCTTGATGTAAGATAATAATGTCTGTGTTGATGTTTGTGTGTATGCGTGGTCTTTGTCTGCAGTCCAGCTGACAGTATGAGTCTTCAGGAACACTGTGTTCTGCTCTGCTTGTGAAACAATGACAAAGTGAGACAAATGGGGTGCACCGAAGACCCTCTGATCTCCTAAATTTTACAGTCATAGGTACAAAGTTAATCTATTTGTACAGATACACACCACAATGTGCAATGTGTACTGGCTTAACCGTAATACCTGTAGGAATAAATATAAATCATTTCCACTCATCACAACAAATTTTGGACCATGTACACACACACACACGGTTCAGAAAGTATCTGTAGTTTGAGGCTCATAAGCCAATGTCATTCTATAAATCTAAACATCTAAATTTAGCCTCATATCAATTTCACCGTCAGATTTGCAAAGACTAATAATATATAAAATATATTTTGGTTATTTCTACACAAAAGGGGCGGTACCTTTTCAAAAGGTACACTTTTGTACCTATAAGGTTTAAATGTGTACACTTTAAGGCACCAAAATGGACCCTTTAGGTACAAACATGTACCTTTTGAATAAGTACCGCCCCAGTGACAGCTTTTGTACCTTTGTTTCTGAGAGTGTAGAAAGTTCTGGAATGTCTTTGAACAGTATACCAAATAAAAACAAGTGGTATTAATACGGGAAAATGTACTTTGGTGTGCATATGATACACAGTTTCCGCATACTGTACGTATGATATGTATCTACCCCACAGCCCTAATCATACCCATTGTGTTGCATATACATGCCAAAATCATTGTTTTGTGTATCAGTATCATGAGTTGTCGTTTTTCACTGGCATACTATTTATAAGCTGTTTCCTCGAAATCGGGTTGATGGAAGTGTGATCTCAGAAACCTTTAGTAGGATCTAAACCTGAAACCTTTGCATCAACAGACAAGGGGTCATATGTATAAAGCTGCTTAGAGACTGTAGGTCTCAACTTCTAAATTGTTTAAGATTGCTAGAGAGGTATCCTTACCTAGCTAGGAATAACAGATGGAACAAAGTTGAATAGATTATAATAATGACTTAAGTATACAGCACTGTGGTCCTGTGTGACGCTACATTTCGTTCCACCATACTGTATGTCCAGACATGTGGAAGAATGACAATAAAGCTCGACTTGACCTGACTTGATCAAGGGAAATGTTATACATATGGGTCCAGATTCTTAACTATTAGGCAACAACCACCCTGGCTTCTTTATCGACATTTCTCATCAGTTCAAAAACATCCTCTTCCTGATGCTTCATCAACTGAAAAGGTCTTAAATCTTGTTCTTGTCTTTATAAAGAAACTGAAATTGAAATAACTATTGATAGATGAGAACACTGATGTCTGAACATCTCTTAGACTGGAGGTTTAGGCAAGAACTTGCATCACTGGAGCAAATAACAGGTATTTAAATACCACAGACAACAACAGGGTTTTATGACATGCAAAAAAAGGAACGTGAGAAAAAAAATTACAGAGAATGTGTGCAGCAACTGTGCCTACAGGGAATAATGGACCTTAGAAAATCAACTTGAGAAATGTGTACTACACTTCTGAACTATCGCTAAACCACTCAGACCTTTCAGAGAGAGACGTTAAGCAGGTTCTTCCAGATTCTTGAACGAACTGAAGAAGGACTATTGCTGGTTAAGTACATTACTGCAGTTGGTGTTCAAAGAGTTTTTTGATGGCTTTGGCAAGATGCTATGCTAATGCAGATAGTAACAGATTTAAGAATAAACAATCTGCAATGTGTAAGGAATAGTTCCCAAAATCTGTCATCATTTACTCACCCTCAAGTAATTCCAAATCTGTATGAATTTCTTTGTTCTGCCAAACACAAATTAAGATATTTTGAAGACAGTTTGTAACCAGCCTGTTTTGGGTCACCATTGACTTCAATAGTATTTTTTTCCCTACTAGGGAAGTCAATGGTGACCCAAAACAGCTAAAACTAGACATGCAAATATTATTATTTTAAAAACATCTCTTTCAGTCAAAAGTTCCTCGTTTCAGATGACAGACGTATGGCCCGTTCATACCAAGCATGATAACTACAATGATAACTACAACGATATTGTTTCTCTGTGCCTTCACCGTTATAGCTGTGGTGTGGATGCTTCTTTTCTTTAAAGTGGTCATACAAAGCCACTTTTCCACAAGCTAATATGATTCTTTAGGGTCTTAATGGAAAGTAATATACTTTTCTCAAAGATAGTGTAAAAAACACTAATTTTACCCTGTCAAAAAGAGCTCATTTGAAATCACTCTGTTCTGTGTACTTCCCCTTTAAATCTTTCACAAGCTCTGCTGACCCTCTTTTCCGAGGTGCTCTCGGAGGATCTTTTTTTAGCCGTATTCATAGTGAAACTTGCTAATTATCCCATTATTAGGAAAGGCGATTTGCAAAGATTCATTAAAAAACATTATCATCACTGCTACAGAAGGTGAGGCTGGATCATGAATGATTTGCATGAACATAATGCATTTCGGTTGATCAAGTGTAATGTTAATCCTCCGCGTCTTCAGTCACTCAGATGTCGGGGGTAAATGACTACTGCTATGTTCATTAATACATTCAACAACAAAACACCTCTATATCTCAGGAGTCTTGTTTGTTTCTGCGTCTCGATCTGATGACGGCTCACTCAGGGCGGGTCTGAGGTGAGACATCAGTTCAGTCAGTTTGACACGCTGCTGTCAATCAACTATTGTGGGTGTGGCCTCTGTCGGTGTGACGTCAGACCAACACGCATTTGAGAATGGCTTGATTTCAAAAGGGGCTACTTATTTTTATTAAATTAAAAGAAAACTACTTGTCTTTACCATTGTAGGGTGGTTGTGTACACACACTCTCAACACACATTTCAGACCAAACAGCTTGGAAAAGTGCATGTGGCACCAGATGACCCCTTTAACATTGAGAACGATTTTTAGAACTATATCTTTATCGTTACCGTGCTTGGTGTGAACGGTCATTTATTGTCACCATGTTGATTACAGACAGACATTATCACATAGACAGAAAACAGTAATGTTGTATACTTGCAAACATCATTTATTGATGATACTCCATTATAATTAAATTAAAATAAAATTTACAATGAATTATAATTTTAACAGCTCATGTTACATTTTTGTGACTCTGTAGCCTATAATACAGCTTTAAGATAGAGTTTTAGTCTGTCTGGCAAATTTCAGGCATATGAAAGACAAGATTAACACTCTGATATTACCAATGATCTAAATATTCCAGCTGTATTTCCTATTTCATTTATTTGTTCTCTATGATTTGTGCTGAAAATGAGCAACTTCCTCATCCTGGATAAAGTCTGATCAAAGAATAATATGTGGGCTATATTTCTACACATTGTTATGTAACCAAATGTTGTTTATAGATGCTGGCACTAATCACAACCAGTGAGTAATTAGAAACAAGGCACATCCACAATAATAGCAACCTACAACAACATTTGAACTGATCATCCCAAGCAAGTGGCAGTCCATGGAAAAGCACTTGACTTACACAGACACAGTTCTCTACATTACAATAATAGTAGTAAAGGTTGTAGATTCACCAGATTCCACTAAGCACTGCTCTGCTGCTCAAGTATCTCCATAGGCATGGTTTCTTTGAGGTCACTCAGTTTCCTGGAGAAGGAAGACAGTCTCGTGCTGATGGAATCTCTTTTCTGTGTCAGCATGTCCCCGTAAAACAGCCACAGCTTCTCTCGGAAGTGAATTCCCACAAAACAGTAGAGGAAAGGGTTTATGGCAGAGTTGGAAAAGCCGAGGCAGATGAAGAACGGCAGCAGTTTATGGATCGCTTGAAGCACCCAGCAATCCCACTCCACACCCAGCTCCCCCAGAGCCTCGAGGAACGCCAGAATGTGGAATGGGAACCAGCAAAAGAAAAACGCCACCACCACAGCGGCCACCATACGCAGCACATGGACCAGTCGGGTGGAGTCCGGGTCCAGGTAGTTCGGGGTGGCCAGAAGGTGCACGGCGATCCGGCTGTAGCAGGTTGCAATGACAAAAAACGGCACAAAGAATCCCAGTGTGTTCTTCCCAAGAGTTAACCCGGTTTTCCAGTGGGAGGTGGGGAAATAAATGACACAAGCTGTAATGTTGCTATTTGGAAAAGTGTGTATGTCACGAAACACAACTGTCGGCAATGTCGTCAAAGCCGCCACCACCCAAATGATGCCGCTGACAAATCTGGCCCGATTTATGCTCCTGGTGCTCTGAGAGTGCAGTGGGTAGACGATGGCATGATACCGATCCACGCTCATACACGTGATGAAAAATATACTAGCGTAGACGTTTATCGTTATAAGACCTCCACACAGCTTGCACATGACCGTCCCAAAAACCCAGTTGTAATCCAGCGAATAGTAAACAGCCCAGAATGGCAAAGAGCTCACGAACAGCAAGTCCGACATGGCTAGATTTATCAGATACGTGCTGGCTACCGTCCTTCGACCTGAACTGTGAAACAACACGCACACCACCAGAATGTTACCAAGAAAACCTAGCAGGAAGATGAGGCTGTACAAAGCAGGGATCACTTTCTTCTGGTACTGCGAGGCTGAAGTGGATATGTAGTCGCATGAGTTTGTCGTGTTAGGGTGCAATGAAGACACTGTGGGTGCAGTCAGGTTAAAGGTGAACTCTGTTTCCATGGTGTTGATTATGTAGGATGATTCAGGAATGTTCTGAAATGAGAAAAAAAGCACAAAGCGTTTTATGCAGTGCAAATTCTCGTGTGAAGCAAGAATGAAGAAACATGTTATTGTAGCATTGGGATAAAATGCACAATCATCCATTATGCTTCATTTATCTTAAACCTTCACTAAAAATTCTCGATCCCCTCAAGTAGGATATTACAAGATTGTGAAACTCCTAAAGGTTAGGCGAAGAAAAATAATAATAAAATGGCTATAAATCACAGGCTGAATTTCACAGGTTGCCAGAACAAATAAAAAAACGACTAAAGAAAAGCGCGTAAAATTCCTTGAGTGAGCTGAAGAGGTCTGCGTGTCTATCCAGAACATGTTCAAACCCTCCACGGACACTTTGAATCCTATTAAAGGAAATCATCCCACGGTTGTGGACAGCCTTATTGTCGTTCTATTACGAGCCATAAAACAGAGAACAAAATCCCACAGCGTGCTGACCGTCTACAGTCCGCTGGGACTGCTGTTGCAGCATCCTCTCCTCTACGTCTTGTCAGTGTGAGAAAGAGAAATCTGTGAGAGAGAAATGTGAGAAAGCGAGAGTGAGTGCGTGTAACCATAGCTCTGCTGAGTTTGGGTCCAGCGCAGATGTGTTTTATAGCTCTCTGCAGGCTGTGCACAATACATCTGGTTACTGTTAGCATAGGCGGGGGGCATACAAAGAGATCGGATTGGCTGGGAAATCAGTTGTGGTGTTTGGGGGATTCAGTCCTGCTCCCCAATAGCGCACTGTATATAACACAAAGTAGCAGGCCAGGCATACTATCCATATTCTTCCAATGAGCTCAGGTAATGCATGCATAATTAGGCAACACAAACACTGGGTCCTGAAACAAATATTACAATCAGAATAAGTAACATAAATACTCAAGTACTCTAGCAACATGTTTAGCAGTTTGACATTAATGTCAGTTATTAATTCTAAAATGTAAACATAAAATATATATCATTTTTAAGAAACATGTAAAGTTTAAGGACGACTAATGTAAAGAATGAATTCTCACTAATAAGTAACATATGCATATTACTAGCATGTTTGCTGTTTAATAATACTTAAAAAGCACATAGGCTATTAATGCCTTGTTTTGCATGACCATATTTTAAAGCCCTTAATGCTACCCCAATTAACAACTACCTTAATAACTATCCATAAGCAGCAAATTAAGTGTTGAGGGGGGGCACTTAGTTAAATGTTAAATTTTAGTTACATTTTAATATGTTGAATATTTGAATATCTGCTAACTCTTCGTCTGTGTTATGCAATGTGAAAAAGCTTCTCATCGTTGAAGTGTTACTGTCATGGTAATTCATTTATTAAGATTAACTCTGAGCCCCACATAATGTTCACAGCTGTTGAAAATAATCCCAGTCATATTTCAAATGTTGCACATCCTTAATCAGGATGGCACGCCTGTCAAGTTAACACACTGTTTCTGTTCAAGTCATTGGAAAAGCTTAATCTAATATAATAAATGAGAAAGTAAGTTTTTTTTAGATGCATTTAACCACTAAAACTATCTAAACTATTTCCTTCATATTGGAGAAACAGTCCAAAACTAACCAAAGTTATCCCCCTCGCTTTAAAAAATAACTTTTCAATTCATAATTCTAAGGTCAGCTAACTGTCCAGAAGTGCTTATGTAAGTAAAATTATATGCAATCTGCCTTTTTAATTTCTAATATAGGAAAGAAAAGGAACAGTGTAGCAAGAGCAATGCTTTGGACCAACATCACACTGTTTTCATTTTTTAGTTTTTATTATTTAAATTATTAAAAATATGATTACAAGTTTGAACACTTACAAACGCATTACAAACGCATCTCCTTAAACATTTTTCAGCTATGCTTCTAATTTTATGCAGGGATCTTAAGAAGTTAAATCCTGTCATGATTATGCTCAAAACTTAAAACTCATAACGCAAATAAAAGAAAAAGACCACACCACTTTGTAGCTCAGCATACCTTTCAGTTTCCGGTGCAAGAAGTCTTCAGTCTCTCCGAGGTGTCACTAAACCCCTGGCGCACGTTTCACGCTGAAAACAGAGCCAAAGAAAGCTTGCTTAGCCCCCAGCAGCCTGTTCCATTTTGGAAATGGAGACAATTCTCTGTGTGTGTGCGTATATGAGGGAGTAAACAGCCAACCAGATGTAGGATTTGCTGAAATATTTTTACGTCCACATTTGTCCACTGGGAAAAGGAGGGTGGAGATGGATGTTGAGAGAGAGAGAGAGAGAGAGAGAGAGAGAGAGAGAGAGAAAGTGTTCTTTTCCTTTTAGTAAGTGCCTGCGTTCATTTTAAACGCATCTGACCAGTAACTCCAAAGTGAGAACGAGAGAGAGAGACTCCTTATCCAGGAGAAAGGAACATTACAACATACACACACATACCTAACGACCTGACAAATTAAAGGCAGATGTACTACAGTAGTGCGTTTATGTATTAATATGTGCTGCAGAGACATTTTATCATCATTCTCAATGAACTATCATGCCAGTGTCTGTGCATCTGTCTTTTTCTTCTAATGTAAATTTCCTGCATTCCTTCTAAATGAGTGCTGCTGGTCTCGCAAGACTTTTGGGTTCTGCCTCTGCATGAATCGTGTCCTCTATCAAACATTTCATCCAGAGTGTGAAACCAGATAAGCTTCTTAAAACACAGGAAATTGAGAGACGTCAGAGGCTCCCCATTCACTCCGCTCTGTAGTTACCGTGGCGACGACCCAGCGAGTGACCCCCTCAGAGGTCACGGGCAGATGTGTTCTAGCAATTTCATAACAAGGCAGATAATGATGTCTCAAATGAGCCAGGCTAAGATAACCGAAATCTGGCCAATTACGGATGACATTACCCAGAAGGGTGCGTGTGTTTACAAATCGGTGTGCCCGATTTCCATCCAAACAACTGAAGGGACAGGACATGCTGTTTCTCCGATTGCTTTTGAGTTTCTTAGAGGCTGTCAAAACCGATGCCTAGAAAAAATTTATTTAATAAAACTTTGATCAAGAGAAATCAATGTTGCAACAAAGACTTTTGGTGGGGCTGCATGTTTAGAGCTAGTGCGTCTCCTGTAACCTGCTGGCTCACATTCAGCCTCTGTTTTGAAGAAATACTAGGCAGCGATTGATTGGAAAAGGACCCTGGAATGCTGCTGCTGCCAGAAAACTCCAGCTGAGTTGATTCGTTTGGTATGGACATACTGAGCTATAACTTAACATGATTGGAGGGTAAAGGGGGCACGATATACAGCTGTAGCCACTTAAAACGGCCACTCTCAACAGAGAAAATTTTGTTTAATATTAAAGCCGTATAAACAATGACCATTTAAACTCCCCTTGTAGCATTCATTACTGTGCACACAGTAGCTTTCGTTTCGTTAATGACTTCACTCATCCATGGCCTGATATTGATCACCAAGATGATGAATATTAAAGAGCCAGTCCACCGAAACTTGGAAATTAGGCTGTGTTCTACTCACCTTTGAAGCACCCTAGGTGACTTTTTTTTCGTTCAGACAGATCCAGTCGGAGTTATACTAAAAATTGTGTCTAAAAAAAGTCTTCAGAGGCAAAACGCAGAATAGACGTCTTCTGCATACTTCCTGTGCGCTGCTGCAGTCTGTGTGCGATTTCAAAAAATGCCGCCACAAGAATCCTTACGTCAACTTTGGTCATGAAATACTATTGGTTCTTGTGTGTCCTTCTACCAGACGGGTGTATGTTTTCTGAATGAGACGCGAGCGCGGTAACGGAGCGGGATCATTTTTAGTGATTAAAACCTTGTGTTTTACTTTGTATGACTTCAGAAGACTTGGAATGTGACACGATTTGTTTGTAATGCATTTATACTGCTTGTTTATGATTAGTTTGTGCAATAAATACCTATGACTGCATTTGCCTGTGTGTGTTTATATTATATAGGAGGTGGGTAGGTTTAGGGTAGGGGTGAGGTTTGGTGCTCCGATAAAAGTAAAATATTATATAATAAATTTATATATGCATGCAAACCATTACATTAAGCCAAACAACTGAAAACAATGGAGGACCCCTCACGAAAAGTGACTAAAAAGGGGTACCTTGAGCTTCAAAAAGGTCAAAATGTGACGAGTTGAAGTGCGAGAATAAAAACATGTTTACAAATGGCACAAATGTTATACAGAGATGAATTTGATGGACTATAAGAACTTCTCTGAGAAGCACATTGCCTTTTATTCACTTCACTCTGAGGTGCCAAGCTAATTTCTGTCACCAGGTTGTCTGTTTATTTGTGACAAGTGCATCCTGTCTTAAGAATCTGAATTTACTTTGATCGGTTTTATTAATTTGTGTTTCAGTGTGGTCTTGTCTGAAAACCGTGGGCTCACATGATTATTCTGGTCTCCAATTCTATGCATAACAAGCTCAGTTATTGATATCACAAGGCTTTATGAGTTTTGTGTGGCTGCTTTCAAGAAATCATTTTTGTGTTTATTTAAAGAACTGACACTTGTAAAGTTGTTTAACAGCGTTATGATTTAAGGCTTATGGTATTAGCTTATGGGACTGCACATATAACACTGACCTCACACTGTGGTCTTGTTTTGAGAAGATTTTGGGGTCAATCTGGATAGCTCTGGAGCTCTGGTTCATTTGTTTCTGGCTCATTCCCCAAATATGCTGGCTTAAAACAAAATTTAAAAAATACCATTAAAATGCTACATTTATTATGTTTTTTTTTTTTTATTAAAGACATCAGGTCAAAAATAGCTGCCAATTAAATAAATAAATAAAAGAGTGAGAACAGTTACATCACTTACCATATTTACGAAAAAATTATCATTTATCATCATGTATTCACCCTCATGTATTTTCTCTCGATGACATTTTTCACTGGAAAACAACTAATACATTGTGGATTAGTTGTAACAAAAAAATAACTATATAGAGAATGTGAGATTTACACTGTACACTTAATCTGAGGACTGCAAAATGACACACACACACATTATACTGAACTGAGAAAGAGCAGTTTCTCAGGCCATGAAATTCCCTGCGCTAAATACTCATAAAATGGACATTACATACGCAACATAACTTGGAAACATCAGCTCAATTTGATAAGCCAGCGAAGCTTATTGAAAGTGACAGCATCCTGGCTCGAAGGAATGAGCAATATGGCTTTTAACTGTGAAAGCTTCAAGTACATAACATGCACAAAAAACTTTTTTTGGCATAGGCTAAGTATTCATTTTGGTAATACTTTATTTTAGGGTCTCTTAACTAGTTGCTTATCAGCATGCATATTACTAGAATATCAGACATTTATTAATAGTAATTAAGCACATTTTACTGCCTTATTTAAACAACTACATTACTAACTAGCAATAAGCAGCAAATTAGGAATTTATTGAGTCAAAAGTTGTGCTTAATGGTGAACAAGTGTTCCCTATTCTAATGTGTTCACCTAATTTCTACAGGGGTTTTTTCACAGTTAGTAAGTCAACCTAAAAATAATCAAAGGACTGCAGTCTTAATGCTAAAAGTCATTTCAAAACTTAAATGTAAAATCCAATGACATCTCCAAAATAAATACAGATAACAGAGACCGCAAGAAACGCACAGTGAAAGAGAAGGGCTGAGAATATACAGGATATTCACGTCCAGAACCAAACAATCAAAATCTCATGCTGTGTTTCTTCTCCCTGATGGATAATTAAGTGTCTGTGTGCGTGAGAACATTTAAAACTAACATGTGACTGCTGTGTTTTTGTTCAGTCATACAGCACTTTACGAGACGTGTAAAACCCCTCTAGCAAATTCTGCCCTGGCACAACGTCATAATTCAGCAGAGGCGGCTCATGAAAGTGGCTTGTCCAATGTGACAAAAAAAGCAGAGACATAAAGTCCTGAACACATTCTGTTCCCTGTCAAATGGCATCAGCGTTTTCCCCCAGTGACTGACAGAAGAACTCAAGAGAGAAGGGAGGAAGAGGAAGGGTCACAGAGGGAACAGGATGCTGGTTTGGGGGAGAGTCTGAGGGGATAAATTAGGAACCGGCTTCAGTGTACAAAGAGAATTAGACACAATTAAACCACCATCCCAGGATCAGCGCTCACCCTGAGCACACTAATAATAGACTTCAGCGTGTGAGAATGTGTTTGGTGGCATGTGTTTACATTGTAGGCAAAACAAAAATGTCTTAAAGCCTATTGTTCACAAGCATCTTCACTTATTCAGCTTGTTTAAGGTAAATTGACAAATATTCGAGTTGATTTGATCCGACATAACCACATCAAATAAGTATTCAAAAGCTAAAAAAATTATTATTAATTTTTTTTTTATTTAAACTTACCTCAGTTTGGCAGGTCATCAGTCAGGCTACAAACTTCTCTGCATTTCTCTATAGCTTAATATAATAAAAGAATACTGAAATATAAAAAAATAAATAAATAAGCAAAGCAGCATTTAATTATTATAACGATAGAGTTCTAACAAAAATACCTATTAATTCAAAAGAAAGTAATACCTTTCCATTTTAATTTAAATGACGTGAAGTGTCAATAGTTTCAATGCTAAACGATGCTGACCAAGGTTATTTTTTATTAATTTGCTTACCTTTTAATTCTTTGCCATGTCTTCGATTCATCTGCTGTATGTCATTTTCATGATGGTTTTAAACACTGTAGTCAACAAAAGTTCTATTTTCAAAAAGAAAACAAACATGCTCATACTTTTAACTTTTACATTAAAATATTATTAAAATATAATGTATGAAATATAATTATACATTTTCTAATACACATTGGATAAATAAAGGAAAGAACATACTACATCAAGACAAGAAACATTACATTACATTCATTTATGGATGAATTTTAGCTAATACATTCATGTTAAATCGCTCTGTGGGGTATGTAAGAGTTTAGTAATTACGTTTAGGTTGTTTAGAACAATAACTACAGCGGAAGTCGCTTCTAATAGCTGATTGTCTGACATCATCACAAGCTGAACATATTACAACCTCCAGAAAACACGTATCACGTCACTATCACTGGAACAACAGCGAATGAGGCATAAATGGTTCAATGGTGATGACAAGCAGAGTAAAACCTCGTCGAAATAAATCTAACTCTGCACTGCCTCCTGCTGTACTCTAACAAACAAAACACCCACAAATCAATTCGTCGGCCTCACAAAATGCCTTCAAGAAAAACGTAAGTAAGTCTAACAGTGCGGAACACTGCATCTGTCAGTTCGGTCATTGTCAAATAGTACATTAAATGACGCAAATAATAGTATCTAGCCTACAGTGAGACGATAACAATAAAGGGAGGATGGAGTCACAGACAATTTGACTTTTTGTGTAATCGAGCTACATTCTTCCTATGCCTGTCGATATATACATGACACTATTTGTAATCGAATATTTGAAGAATTCGTGTGACCAACTGGAACTTGGTGCGAAATCAGCTCGGGTTGCCACGTCTGCTAAATAAACTACCCCAATTACGGCCAAAAACTAACCCAAATGGTTTCTGAGGATTTAAAACTTGAGTAATCTTGAGTAATGGGTAATCTTAATTTAAAAAGAATAACGTACGGCAACAATATTAAATTATCTATATTATGTTGGAAAACCGTGGATTTGGCAACGCTAGAGAACGTGACTTAGCAAAGAATTACTGGCTAAATTAAATCAATAACAAAATAGAAGTTTCATTAAAATGTATCGTTTACTAGACCTGTTATTGTACATTTAGAAAGGAATAAGAACAGAGAACTGAGACACAAGTAAACCCTACAGTTTTAGAGGAGCTGGTGTGGTTTCGTGCCACATGTGCATCATGTTCCCTTGTGTTTGGAGCATCAATGTTGCACATCCTAGAGATCAAATAAATGAGCAACTGGAATGAATTTACTGACATCCACGTTACCTCCAGGTTAGACAGACATGAGAGTACACAATATATGAGCATTTGCATGCATTTACCCTGTTAAGAAAGAAAATGACTAATAAATTATAAAATGGTGCAGCGAACAGGAGAGATGTTTAACTCAGTATAAATAGACAGTAATATTGTACAATGCTAAAGCCCTAAGCAAGGCTAAATGGTATCACTTCTTCAGCTATGGTTTTACACTAAGTTTGGAGACAGGTCTGCGTTTACTCTGGAAAGCTGAGCGGATCAGACTGTCTGAGGAATAAAAATTGAGATTCTGACTGGATTTTATCCAAACCGGGCCTTCTAAATACTATAAGCTCTACAAGACTCCAAACAAAGGAAATTAGAACTTTTCATGTGTGACAAGACAAACGTTTAAAGGAACTGGTTTTCTAATACTTGTCCAAAATTAACCTGTGCTTGGAAAATCGGCACATCTGAGTAAATCAGTGGATGTACTGTATTAAAACATATCTTTAAATACCTGCCTCTCCACTGCATCTGACATACATTTAATTTGTATGTATATATATTTATGTATAACAAAAAATTAAGCCTTTCCATATAGGTCCAAAGGTTCCAGCAAAAAGCAGCTTTAGTTTAAAAACAGCATTAGTTTATTACTGTAATCTTTTATCTGTTGGTTAAGCAATACCTCAGACTGTTGAGAAAGAGACACAAGTCACTTAGTGCTAAACTCCTCACATTCAGTTCTGACTCATCTTCCACAGAAACATTCAATCGCCGTTCTCCGTTTGTCAAATCCATGAGAGAGTGAATCATTCAGGGTCACCCACCACGAGGCAAATGTCATGAGGTGCATTTCATGGAAGAAGAAGGTTCCCGGGCTTAGTGCATGTCACATGATTAGTCTGCAAGCTTCCCTGATTGGCCACGGAACCTTAAGGTTTTTTGGGGAATAAGGCTTTAAGTGAGTTCTGTGGGTCTCCATGTGTACGGGGGGGGAGAATGTAGAGGGAACACCTGTGCTTTCCATCGATGGGAGGAACGGGAGGGAGGACGGTGCTTAGGTCCCTCGGAGGTACGAGTGAGTGTGTTAGTTAATGCTGATGCAGAACTTGGAGTGTGCAGGTTAATTAATACTGTTTGTGGCACTGGCTCCAGGACTGTCCAGTTCTCTGTGGAATGTCTCATCAGGCTGGAGGTTTGTTCTGGAATATTCCTCGTACCATTCCTGCAGACAAAAAGAAAAACAATCTCTTTACACAAACACACCGCTGCCTATCTGGAAATTCTTGTGTTAAAAAAAGAGGGAATTTGGAGCCAAATATATCACACTGTAACTTTTTCAAACAGAACATGATATAATTGAAATAACTCTAAGTAGCATTTATTTTTCTTTTGCTAAACTTTCCAAGTTTCCACTTGGGCATATCCTTGTATAAACAGCTGTGTGATGTATTACCATTTCGGACTTTCATGATTTAATTATCTGATCCAAAAAGGGAGCCATTTGTTAATGCTTTATTTAAAATTTCTGCCAATAAAGGTTCAAATTAATCTGGTTTCCACATTATTTTTAATGAAAACGACTTTACATTCATTTTTATTGAGACGTGGTTCTGCCATAGCAGAGAATCAGAGCATCTTCCTAACCAGAGTTATTGAAATACTAAAGTAATAATACTAGATTTTTTATATTTTTGGTTATTTTAGTATTTTTCTTATATATATATATATATATAGTTATATTTCGTTTTTTGTGCATTTAAAAAAATATTTAAATATTTAATTTTAATATTTTGAGTAATCAATTTTTTTTATTTTTTTTTAAATAAA
>JAUMHP010000180.1:189511-207297 GCA_032361065.1 Enteromius trimaculatus | reverse complement strand
AATGCAAAACTTAAAGAAATAAAATAAATATGTCTTATGAATATTAGTCGAGCCATAACTTTTATTTGCATTTAGGGTCTGTTAAGACTCAGCTGTTGTGAACTTTGGTGAGATGATTCTTTAAAAGCCAGGAGTCACTAATACTGAACCTGGAATGCAAGCAGTCCATATTTAGTTGTTTTCTGCCTTATTTTCTACAGTTTCTGAACTTGTTCCACTTTTTTTTAACAGTTAAGAGAAAAATAAAACCCTATACAAAAACATTAGACTCCAGGGTAACAACCTGTTGTCTTATGAATATAAGTCATGATTCATATTTGCATTGAGGGTCTGTTAGTCTCAGCTGTTGTGTACTTGTGGCGATTAGGTATTATTGCAGTGTGAACCAATGGTGAAGTTATATATTGCACCAACCACTATTAACTGATTATAAATAGCATATGCATAGAAACTATATATGTAATATCCAGTCAGTGTAAAAGACCACAACAGACATATTGAGGAAAACTCCAATGATGGATTTTTATAGAGTGAGACCAAGAGCATTATAGGGGACACCAAGTACTTTTTCACAGATGAATTTTCAGTGTTAAAAAAATTCCAAAAAACGCTTTAAATTCTTTTTCTTTGAATCTCGTAATTTCAAAAAAGTCCTCTATAACAACAGAAGGGTTTTTTTCTGGCCTCCTAACAAAGCCCAGTTATCGGTTTCAACAAATTGCAAAGGTGGTATGATTCTTAAAAAGCCAGGAGTCACCATCTAATGCTGAACCTGGAATGTAAGCAGTTGTTTTCTCTCTTTTCTTCTACATTTGTTGAACTCATTCCTCTTTCTTAAAGACAATCAATTACTATTAAAAGAAAAATAAAACAAACCCCATACAGAAACATCACAGACTCCAGAGCAACATCACGAGCACGAACGGACATAGAGACTGAGAGCCTCCTCCCACCTCCCACTCCAAAACCAAGCTACAGACCATCCGCTTAAAAAAAAAGAAAGAAAGAAAGAAAGAAAGAAGAGATAAAAACAGAAAAATCAACAAAACCAAAGAAAGACGCCGCCTTTTTTCACACCTCTCGTGTTGTAGACACCTGATACAGCTGCGGCCGAACACAAGACTCGTTTAGTCAGCTTTATTTTTTTTGTGCTAAAAACCTGAACCAGTATTTACAAATTCGCTGATAAAAATATTCCTCTGGTGGTGATGGGCAGAGAGGAGGTTGTTGAGAGAGCTGGAGAGGGAGAGAGAAAACTGGGAAAGAGAGAGGAAGATAAAAGAAAGGAAAGGGGGGAAAGGATGGACGGACGGATGGATGGACAGGCGTGGTGCTACTCTGTCTTCGGGTCATCCTTCTCGGCCTCTGCCGCCTCGTCAGGAGTTTTCTCAACCTGCGCAATAAAAAGGCCCAACCAATAAGAATCAAGAAGGACAGCCTCTGCACCAATCAGAATCTTTCTTTACACATCTCCTTCGTTTGTCTTTGTTTTGAGTGATCTGGAGAATTATTTTAACTATGTCACTAAGCAGTACTATTAAAAAATATGAAATAAAACATTACAAGCATCATGGCCTATAAATGACAGACACTGATTTGAGGTAGACTGTTGTGTATGTACATATATACCTCATTGGTCTTAGTCTCCCCATTTTCTGATTGGTTCTCCTCCTTGGACTCCTCAGCCTTTGCCTTTGCTTTCTTGTCTTCCTTTTTATCATTCACTTCCTTCTCTTTCTGTCAGGGAGGAAACGACAGGGCAAATGAATGACTATAGTGCAATACGTATGAGGTTCCACACCGAAGCATGGAGATGAGCATCATTGCAAAAGCGTGAGAAGTGTAAACACCTTGGGAGTTTTTTTCGGTTTGGGTTCAGGTTTTGGAGGCGTTGGTTTCTGAACGGAAAGGAAAACACGATTTACTCACAAACATACTTTTTGATATATAAACAATACATGTTCAAATAAATAGAAATAATGCACAGAATGGTTTATGGTGTTCTGCCCTATCCTGGATTCATCATATGATTTTAAATGACTGGCAAAACCATGTTGAAATAAAAATAACCTATACACAACATGCTGACAGTAAAAAAATATATATATATAGCGTGCAGATATTATGTTTTTTGACCTTGGTTAAAATAACTAGTGTTGGTTGTTGAATTTAAATGGTCAATTAACACAAAAAGTGCTAAAATCAATTCCCAAACTATATTTTATGTCTTTTGAGGTGAAAAAGTTTTAAAAACAAAATAATGAAATAATGGAAACATTAAAAATAACGTTAATAACAAAATAACTCACCGCTTTAGTAACTACACTTACCGCTGACAATCTAGCAGACCTTCTCTGAGGCTACAAGACGAAGAAAAATCATTATTTGAAGACAAGTATGAGAGATCAGTCATTAAAAATAAAGAATTGTTCCCTGTCCTCGTGTCACTTCTATTTTGTGTACTTAGCATGTTTAAACTTGGCACAGTGTACTACAAATCTTATGACAAATTATTTGTTGTTTCTCTTGTTTGTAATTCGATTTGGGATTAAATGTTCCTGCTAAATAAAAACATTTACATATACAGTAATGCACAAGCACTGGTTCTGATTACTTGAACACGCAAGCCAAAATTGCTTTAGATATTTCAATCATTTTCCTTTCTCACCTCCTCCTTGACTTCTCCATCAGTTCCCTGCAAATCAGCAAAACAAATATCACAAGTTAGAACATGAGCTATGATTTTATTAACATAAAGGGCGGGAAAAACAAAAAGGCAACTTGTAGAAACACTGGGATGTGCTGTTCTGCACGTTTGTTAATGTCAGCAACATGCAGGCATGCCTTTTTTTTTTTGGTTTATTAAAGCTTCAATGAGCTTTGGGTGAGCAACCGTGAAAAAGTTTATTTGTCAGCGGGCATGAGCGCAAAATGGTGTGCCGATTTTTTATTTATTATTTTTCACGGAGGCATTTCACGACACTGGCTCCACACATTTGAATAAGGAGGAGGGGCGCAATGATCCCAACTCAGCGCTGCCACCTGGCGGCAAGCAGGCGTCATGACACTCCTCTTCCACGGCGAACAAAGAAAATGCATTAAAATTGTTTAAAAACGCGACCGTCTTTTCGCAAAATTGCCACCATTCAGAAAATTAGAGCTATCCAGCTATTTTTTAATCACCATTCGACGGCGACTGAGGCACGATTGCGCTTATAATCGTCGGTTTTCGCGTCGCGCTGTGCTGGAGATGGAGAGAGAGAGAGGGCAGCATGGCTGCGGTTCCACGGGCATGAGATCAAGCCGAGCTTCAGCACAGCGCTGCTCCACTAAAACCCTTCTGCTTAACGCACCACCGTCGACAAAAACACCGCGGTCCGGCGGGAAAAAATCGCAAAATTGACAACGATTTTTTATCTGCCCACTGATTCTACAGAAGTCGCCTGGATTTTTATTAAAAAACATTGTCTCGAGGGCTTCCTAATTTCACGACTGATTAGTAAGGGCAAAAGTGTAGCCGTACGCCGCGCTCGGCTTTTCTACATACCTTTCTCTTGGGCATGTTGAGTTTGGGATATTTTTCTTCTTTTATGCAAAACTAACAGGTTATCTTTTGTGATTCGGAGTTCACAGTTCAGGAGACTGTCGTCCGCTATGCACTAATTCTGTAGTAAACACAGGGCTACATTAGAGCCAGTGGTTGAATGGGAGGGTGGGGGCGGGGCCACACTGTGACTGACGTTCCGCTTCTCCAATCAACGGGCGTCTGGGTCCACCACCGAAGAGGCAGATTCTTACCTCCGCTGTGCTTTTACGCGCGAAATCCTGAGGTGGAAATCCAACGGCGCACCTTCCTGTAAAAAATCCCTTTCCAGCACGTTAAAAACCTATAGTTCGATGTGCCCTTTGCACCACACAAAGCTCAGCCATACTGTGATGTGAGGAGGAATATCTCACCGTTTAGGCCGAGTAATAAAGTCAGACCCTCCTTCATAACTGTATGCGCTCTATGGCCACAGCATCTCTGACTCAGTGAAGTTCACTTATTGCTGACTGTATTGTTTGAAGCAGGTGTGCATATGTATCTGCTAGCCTTAGTCATTAGCACTCACTGGTAAAACATGCTGAAGTGCAAATACAATGAAACATAAATACAACTAGTACGTGTCAATCTGTAATAGAGAAGGGAAGCCACAAGCAATTTCACACTTCTGCTTTATACTAATCTGTGTAAGTGTTTGGGTGCGGGTGTGTGTGTGCGAGCTATATAACTGCTTACTTCCTCTGTTGCGACCCAGAGCCGAGACACCAGATCAGAGAAAACATCTCAATAGATAGATAAATAGATGCATAGATAAACTATCCAAAAGTGACACTATATATTGAAAATTGCTGTTTTTGCAGCCTTACTATTGGAAGGAATCCCACTCATAAAACATTTGGTAAGCTTCTTTTATTGTAAATAGACAGTTGTTATGGCTATAGAATGATATGCTGGTGTTTTTTAACCTATTTGTCTAAAGGATTTGAGCAGTATTTGGGGTAGGCCTATTTGATTGACCTGATTACAGTGATAAAATTGTAGTAAGCCTGCTCATTTCAAGTCTTTAAAGGAAGTCCTACCCAAAAGTGAATTCTGTCACCATTTTCCTACCTTTCACTTCTTCCACTGCTTGATGATCTTTGTTCTGTTTAACACAAAAGAAAATATTTAGAAGAATTTTGGTAACCAAGCAGTTGATGGTATTTTTTTCCCTCCTTACTGTGGAAGTGGCTACCATCAAGTTCTTGGTCAACATTCTGCAAAATATCTTTTGTGCACAACAGACGAAATAAATGCATACAAACTATTATGGGTGAGAAAATTATAATATATTTATATTTTTTGGATGAACTCTATCTATTAAATGTATCAGTTATTTCGTAGATTCTGCTAATACTGCTATATTAATCATTTATAGAGGAAGGAAATTGCAGTCAGAATATGTGTGCAGTGTGTGTGTCTGTGTGTATAAGTGTAAGTGTGAAGTTTCCGTAACTCGGTCATTCAGTTCTGGTAAATTCCTCATTTCAGTTTGATTTCATTTTTATGCTTGATGTTCTTTTTGATTATGCTCTGTTTTCGTAGTAAGTATTGAAACGTTGATTCATTTGAAGCTAGAGCTGTGGAGGTGGCTATCATCAAAGACTATAGAAATACTACCATGCTCGGAGAGGCTTTCCTTTATGTTCTGAATTGCACAGAAGACATCACAAATCATGATGGACATGCTCACACAAACTCACCCACCCCCACGACCCGTGCTGACCCCTGCACAACGAACAGCACTGCCAGATCTCCTCTGACACCACGAACGGTGAGAGGTAAGAGACCATCGTGGGTTATTAGGATGAAGTTATGTAAAAATAAACTCATGATAATCTGACTGATGGCACTGGGAGATGTTTGTTTTTATGCCCGGTAAAGCAAACCAGCTATTCTGTTTAAACAATGAAGGAAAATGAATTGTAGAATAGGTCCTGGGAACAGTCAGTATATATAAAAATACATCTGTAGGAAGGAAGTGTGATGCTGTTGAGCATTTTAGCCCACAGATTAAAAAGCCACATACATGTAGGTGTTAAAGTGAGTAGAGTGTACAGAACAGTCATAATGCAGAAATATGCACAAAATTAAATGGATATTTTTATGCACAAGTCAATATGAACCTGCATGATTTCCATTGCTCTGCAGAATACAATATAATATTTGTTTGAAGAGTTTGTCTATTGAATACCCCCAGTGTAAATCAATGGGTCTCAAGACAACTTTTACTGTATTCACAACACATTTTATTAACGCGTTTTATTGTTTTACGTGTTCCTCAGGTGCACTTTGCAATAGAGCAGAAAAGATAAAAGGAATTTAATTTGCATGTTGACTTTAAGTAATAATAATGTCAACAGCATATAACAAAATAGTATAAACCATTCTTCACAAAGTCTATTTAGCTTTATTGCTTCAGCGTACAGCAATGACAATGCAAAAGTGGCTGTTTGAAAAAGTGGAAAGAAAACCAAACTAAATAAGAACATTTTGTCAAACTTTTCCAAGTGCTTCCTCATTTAGCTGAGTGTCCAAGTGAATTGCACAAAAGTGGCATTTGTGTGGAGACATTCAAACAGTCATTCAGTGAATTAAGTGAGCTGCAGTGTGAGACTTTGCTTCAGGCTCTGGGCTTTCCCTCAAGTTTCCTCACAGTTTTTGTTAAGATGAGGCTGTTCTAGTGGTGCCTGACACATTTTCTCTTCCTGTCAGCTGGCAGGGCCGAACGCCTAGAAAAGCCAGGGCAGTGCCGAGCCTCTGCACCCAGCAACGCCATGCCCATTCTCAGCTGTAGTGGGGAGGATCACTTAGGCATGATGCTGTATTGCTCCTGGTGCTGTCCCAGCTTCGTCAAGGACTACCCAGACCTCCGTCTTGCTGGTGACCGGCTGGAGCACTACAGTCCTCATAACCCAGACCTGCTAAACCCACAAGACGCCGGGCCACTGCTGCAATCTCAGGACCTGAGCTCTCTGGAACCGTCTCTGGAAGCAGGTCAACCGACAGAGGCTGTGGCCCAGCAGGATGAGGAGTATCTTGTCATGAGGAGCAGTCAGGGTCCTAGCTGGGAGAGAAGGCTCACCAACTCCATGTTGAACGGCTATCTGGAAGACCAAATGCTGGAGGTGTTTTATCAGCACATGCAAAACATGGCGTGCTGTGGATCATCATTGCTGAGCACTGATGTCATGCCGGCACTGGGACCCACCAGCCTGATTGTAGCCAAAAAACAGAGTGCCAGTCAACAAGAAGCGCTGGATTCTTCATCCAGTAATGTTGTGCATTATTTAAGCACTTGTTCGGCTCCAGCCACGTCCCACTTCAGCTCACCTGTGCTGCGAATCTCAGAAGCTGAGTAATCCACCTCATGAACACACACACTCGGCTCCTGTATATATTCATATTTTAAATTATCTGTGTTGTTAAAGGAATGTTTTGCATGCAATACTGACATTTCATTTGTAACAAGTTGACAACTAGTGATTTAAAAAATAATAATAATTCCAATGAAGTACACATAAAAATACATATACATATGCCCATATGATTATATAATATGTGTTAACATGAGATATTTTGTCTGTGTAAAGTATTACACTTAGTTTATACATTTTGGGGTCAATAATTACATATATATATATAATTAATATTTTTAATAAGCCTTAAACATACCATGAAGGCTGCATGTATTTGATCAAAAGTCAATCAAAAAAATAATTAATTAATAAACATAATGGTTAAATAAAAAAAAAAAGTTTTTTTTCAATACAACAGAATTTATTTTAAATAGAAATCTTTCGGGACATTACAATTTTGGCCACACTTTATATTAGGTGGCCTTCACTACTATGTGCATGCATCCAAAAATATGCACAATGCACTTCTTGTGTTCATATTGTTTAGCAAAACACATCTGCAGCTACTGAGGTGGGATACGGGTAAGGTTAGGGACAACTTCGGTGGTATGGGTTTAAGTGTAATTATGAATATAGCCTAATTACAGAAGTTAATTAGCTAAAACAGAAATAATAAAACAGATTACATATTGGTATTTTTATGTATTTACACAATAAGTGCATTGTAGCAAATTATTAATTTAAATGTAAGTACACAGTAGTTAAGGCCAAAATAGTCTGGCCAAAAAATCTTTACTGACATTTTTTGATTGTAAATAGTAACTTGTCCATAAAAAAATGACTGTAACTGCAGTCATTTAAAAAAAGAAAAAGAAAAGAAAAAAGCATCATCTAAACGTTTCTCCTCTTGTTTTCTCTACCATCCACCATCCTCCCCTCACCTCTGCCCTTCTAATGAAGCCTCCATGAATATTAATAGCACAAGCTACGTTAGGAGAAGAGGAACCAAAGTCACACTGTTATGTGTATACTGTGTATAGGCGTTTATAAATGTTCAAACTTCCTCTTAAACAGCCAATCAAATGTTGTTTTCTCCCCCAGTCTTGCTGCTGACTTCTACACTTTCACTTTTGTGTAGAAGTGTTTGAAATTAAATTGAAAATGTATTAACTTATATCCTCATTTATGCTGCCACGATTCGGTTACATCCATTCAATTTATTTCAGTGGATGTTTGTTGTAATGTTTCTATAATGTGAATCTGTTCAATAATTGTTGTCACATACTGACACCTGCTGTTCATACCGTGAAATGACACCCCAATGGACAATTGCCCTCTACCGGGAGCTTCGGGAACGGCTTCCTATGTCCCGTTGAAAGGTTATGTCATACTGTCCATGACTTTGTCCTTCACCCAGAGCTGTAAAAATGCAGTTTTTATATATTAAATCGATGTTCATATCTAAACTATGCGCGTTGCATTATGTTGTATTAAGCATTGCATTTTGATGTAGTAATGGATGGAATAAAACCGAAATGCCTTTACTGCCATGAATGTGCTGACATACTGATTTGACGTCATTCTGACGTCACATTTAGGTAGGCACCGACATAACAGTTAATGGGCCATGAGTTGTGTGTGTGTGTGTGTGTGTGTGCATGCAGATATCCTGGCTCCTGTACACAGCAGCCAAGCTCACAGCATCATCAACAGGATTAACTGTTAACTGCGATCTGTAAACGTGTTTGCATGTGTGTGTGTTAATCTGTTCTGTGCCAACATGGCTACTTCACACTCTTGTAGCTGCTCCGTGGGCATCTAAACGGGCTCTTTAGCCTGACACCATGTGGCAAACCATAATACCAGATGGACCGCTCTCTCTCTTTCTCCACTATTCCTGGACACTGCCCAGGCTAGAATAACATTCAATCTATTTCCTTGCCATATTTTGATGTCCTGTGGTACGGGACAGGGATGTAAAAGCATGTGGGTCAGTGACGTGATGGCCATTTATGCTTCATTTTTCATTTAAAATAAATGCAATTTATAGACAGATAACTCAAAACCTTTTGAAATATTTGAGGCCAGTTTTTACATTTCTGAATTCAAGTCTTCACTTAAACTTTATTTAACCGGAGACTGAAGGATGCCAATAATAAAGAAAATTACATGCATTCATAAACTTACGTATAGATAATATCTATATATACCTATCTATCACCTTAAAACATTAAGCATTACATAATTCAAAACATGTATGTGCAGTGCTTTCCACAATGCATAGATGATTTTAATGCACAATTAAGCATTTTAATATACTTTTAATTTGGTTACATTGGTCATTAAATTAATATTTTAGAGAAAAGAATATAGAGCTAATATGAGCACAAAGCTTTTACAGATGTTTCAAACTATTCTGCTAATATTGGACGTCCTTATCTGTTGCTTCTCCATAACCAGAGCCCCAGAACCCCCAGTCTGCTTTCTCTGCCTTTCCGATCACTTCATGAGCAACTCAGACTTGTGTTTTCTGTCTGTTTTATCGGGTGACCCGGTTTCCCTGGCTCGGTCGGTTGCGGTTACCTCACTGTGCTGCGCAGCTATTGGTCGAGCAGGCGCACACTCCGACTTTTGCTATTCGAGTGATATTGGGCTGCGGTGACGTAAGCGAACGGGCGCGCAGAAATTTTCCAGACGCGGGCAGAAGAGCGAGCTCGCGTAGACCCAAATCGGTCCAACCCAGAAAGAGAGAGACGCATACGAGCACGCATACCAAGTAGTCGTTTGCAAGGCGCTCGGCTGCTTGTCGCGCTCAGTATCGGACCCAGTGGAGCTGTTCAGCGTTTATCGGTAGTGTCACCGAACAGTCCCCACGCTCGCGGAACCGCTGATCCATGTGATACTGCAGCGTTGCGAGCGCGGAAGGGAGGGAGGGGGGCGAGAGACACATTTTCCCCCTGCATCTCCACTCGGTAGACTGGAAAAGCAGGTGCACACTTTGGAGAGAGAGAGAGAGAGAGAGAGAGAGAGAGAGAGAGCGCTGGAGGGGGGGCGGGGTAGAGACGCGAGCGTGGATCTCTCACCGTCGCAGTCCTCCGCGAGGATGTATCCAACAGCCAGGCTCCGTCAATGCAACGGAATCACATGTGCCCCTGTGATCTAACGGCGGTTCCGTTCTGTTTCTCTGGGTTCGGATGGTCCGCGCGTTCCATACGCAATTCAACCGGGAAATCAACGCACACCAGCCATGGCGCTGGTCATGGAACCCATCAGCAAATGGTCCCCAAAGCAGGTGCTGGACTGGATGAAAGGTAAAAAAAAATGTCCCCCCGCAGTGTCTCTGCATGACCTATAGCCGATGGGAGAGGAATGGGTGAGCGGGAAGATTGCCTTGCAGTGAGGTATTGATCGCGCTTGTGTGCCATTTTGCGCCTCTGCTCGGCGCACCATGGTGTGTGTGATCCGCACAGCGCTACACGCGTCGCGCAGGAGGGGGTGTGCGTGTGGTCTGGGTATGCGTGTCTGTGGTATGCATGTACTGTTTCAAAAAAAGATGAGCCAAGACGGTTATAATGGCACAGAGGACGACATGGCGTTTTCATGCAGTGCCTAAACACACACACATACGTGCATGCGTGCGCACGCAGATAGCGACAGTGAGAAAGAAACAGAGAGGCTGCTTCCAGCCTCAGTGAATAAATCTCCCCCTCGCGCAATGATAACTAGCACCATGGACAGAACCAGGCCGTTGCGCGCTGTGCTGCGCTGCGGATGCGCGTAATCTAGGTACTAGAAGTGGGATGACGGTATCTGTGGAAGCCAGCTGAGCACTGACAGTGCCCCCATTGCGAACATTTATTCCTTTAACGTAACTGGAATCAGTGTGTATGTGACTAGTACATAGGGTTTAATGTTAGTATCTTTCCAGATTTACTAGCAATTGTTTCAATTCCTGGCTTTGACAACAATCTATTAACTTTTTCATAGTACATACAGTACTTGTTCCTTTGCCTCTAGCCACTTGCACATGTAACGATTCCATTGATACCGAGAACACACTGTACATTTCTTAATTAAATTTTAATATCACTGCTACCTGTCTCTTTTTTTAGTAACGGTTTATTACACGGGGGAAAAAATCGGGTAGAAACAGTTTTCACCCAGAAATTGCTAGCAAACTTAATTACAAAGAAACAGTACCCCCCAATTTATTTTAAGGTGTCCTTGTTACAGTGTAATTATAGGCCTATATTTAAGTACTGAGTAACATTAATTAGCTTATTGATTAGGGTTTGGCTTAAGGTTACTTGCATGTAATTGTGCACAATATATTGTTATTTTAACAATAGTGCAATGTACAACAAGAACAAAGTAACAAAGTGCTACCCACATTGCAATAAATTTGACAATTTGAAGTAGAAAAATTGAAATAGTATTTTCTTGTAAAACTCCAACGATCTTTGTTTTATTTCGAAAACATACAATACACTGAAACAAGTGCTATATTTTTAGGTAAGTGGTTGCAAACAATTAATTTTAGCTACATTTAAATAAAACAAATGTTAAGTCGGTCAACTAAATTTAAATGTATTTAAATTAAATTGACTGCAACCACTTACCTTAAAAATATTTTGTAAATTCAATATATCAGTTTTTTTCAGTAAGTTCCAAATCCTAATCATTATTGTCTATTTCAGCTTTACCTGTAATTATTTTTATGAGAGATTCATTTTTCTAATTAAAGTTGCTTTTTACTTGTCATATGCAATCACTAGTCATACTGGCTATTTTAAACATTCAGTTAAAAAGGTTAGAAACAATTAGAACAGAAAGAAAAAAGGCTACTGTATATTCAGTTAGTACTAGGAAAACTGGAATACATACATGTATTTTACTAACAACTCTTTTTCTTCTTTTCATATGCCACGGCATGTCAGAACGGGTACTTCATAGTTCAGTTATAATATTAGTAATGACTGTAATACAAACATATGTAGTACTGTCTGTTCAGGTAGTACTAGGAAAACTGGAATTGATACAGTTAAATATTTGAGAGTTAGTAGTATTACCAATTATTGAGAAAGTCTTATTTGTACTTATTAATAATTAAAAATGATATATAGGAACATGAAAATTATACTATATAGTTTTAAGTCAAATCGAAGGTTTTACAAAACCCCCTACCCCATACACACCCTCCAGATGAAAGCAAGAGAGAGTATCTGAAAGCTTCTTCCAGACAGAAATGCACACCATGCAGGTTTTGTCATGCACTCATAGCTCAGGGATGTGGACTTGGCCTTTCCTTTTTTGGGAATCACTGATGATATTTGAAAAAGCAACACAGTCGGTATCTGATTGGAAATCCTTTTCCATCAATGCATGCTCCTCTTCAGACGACATGTAAAGACACGCTGATGGATGATACACAGATGCTATAAGTAGAACATAATGGAGCAGCTGTGGTGGAGAGACAGAGGGCCAAAATACCAGCGAGATCAGACATAATCTGAAGTGAAGTTTAAGGGCATTAGTGCACATGACATTCAGCTGCTCATAATCTCTACCCAATGAGCATCTCAAAGGTCAGATAGCCTTTGCCACCAATCTAATAACGGACAAGTGTACACAGGAGAATCAATAATTCTTATGATCTTTATTTGTAAAACAGCCTTACTGTAATGCATCTTTTTGGTATATTCATGTAGACCGAAGCACATTATATATGACTCTCAGTCCATAGATGGATCGTTTTCTCTTTCTTTGCTATTATTGGTACCAATGTCATGCAATTCCAGACAATCATTGAATTAGTGTTTCCTTCAGAATCTTACATACACAATGTTCCTATTCAGCAGGATTCGCAAGTTTCAATAAATTCTGTTTAACTCGTTTTTAAAGAATTGGATGATAAGAGTCATATGTTACACTGATCCTGCTGTTTGTTTTGAATCACTAAAGAGAACCAGCTCATTAAGAATCATTTGTCTGTGAATCAGGCCACCATGGCCAGGCTGTATGCTTTTTTAAAAAAAAGAGACAGCTGTTTAGAAGCAATTATTTGTGAATCAGACTACCCTGATTGTGTCGTAGGTTTTGGATTAATAGAAACGAACCAGCCCAGTCTCAAAACAATTCGTACATATTTTACGAGGTGGCTAATTCGTATGAATTTGTATGGATGACCTACACCAAACCCTGTGTTGGGAAGTACTGGATTACATGTACTCAAAATATATAAATCAAGTAACTGTAATCCGTTTCATAAAAAACTAAGTATCCAGATTACAGTCACACTTGAAAAAAAGAAATAGGAATACTAATTAGGATTACATTTGTTTCATAAAATTAAAGAAATTGTTTTTTGACATAACTTGATATTTAGTGCTGCTTCATCATACAGTAGTTACTGGTTCTGTTTACACGTGTTGTCGGACGTGAGCCACCTGCTGGTCCGTGCGCTAAACCCACCTGTTCAATCGTGGGATGAGACGCTGCCTGTTAATTACGATGCATCCTGCTGGAAAAAGACCTTTTCATGTCCTGACATTTTAGTTATTTTGTCTTTAAAAAGGATAAAGGAAATATGTTATGCCTGTAGACTCTTGCGTAAGTAGGCTGCTCAACCAACTTGAACATTTGCAGGTAGGACTAGCATGGAAATCATTACGTTACCTAAACGTTGTGTTTGTTAGGAAGTTAAAATTCCATGGTCCCCACACTCCAGATCAGTCAATGAATAAAGATAAATAATAGGATTTCACATAAATTGTGCAGGCTTATTTTAGAAAATGTCTTCCACGTTTTATAGAAAAAAATAAGTTAAATCTAAACTGTAGATGTCTGCACATTGGCTGTAAAGATGGTTAAACAAGACAATGTTTAGTATAGTTTTTATTAATTTACATGTTAAAGTCATAGTTAAATATAAGTATCCTACTTAGATATTGCTTTATTTTATTTTATTTACATATGTAACCATATAAGTAATCCAAAAGTAATCAGTTACATTACTTTTATATTGAGACTGTGTTGAAAAGAACTGGTTCATACGAGTCATTTGTTCATGAATCTGTCTACACTGTTGTTTTTGTGTGCAAACCTGTGAGGATATCTCAAACGAAAGATAACTTTAACCTCACCATCTAAATAAAATAGCCTGAAATGTAAAATATGCTGTTGAAAAGCAGTGCAGGATCACTGATTAGTTCTTCATTTTAGAGAACTAGGTTTCACGGCCAGTTGTGCAGGACGGTTTCCATTTTCAGGAACTCGCTTCAGTGTCTCAGGTGCAACTGTAAAGTAGCTGCTTGTGCATAATTTTCACAATAACTGCTGACAAAGAGCTTGTCAGACCTCAGAGCACCTGGTCCAGGGTCAGTTTGCCTGCTATTTTCAAACTTTGCATCAAATTTGTTTGAGATTCTGCACAAGCAAACATCTATCAGCATGACCGGTTTGCTTTTTTTTTCTAAAGTGTATTTATTATTTGCCGTCTTCGACGAGCTGCCATTTGCCATTATGTGTATATTTCACTCTTACATTTTTTAGCCTTGGTCGAATGGTGAAAAAAACTTGCAATGGTGCAGAGATGTGGCATGTGCTGATGATGTCTGTAGGGATAATCTGCCTCCTCTAACATTACAGACATCTTGTAATATAAAACTCTGCTGAGTGCCCAGTTTTGACCTTTACAGCTTACATTTGAGAAATCATCATGCAGGTTGACATCTGATAGGGTCTTAAAGCCCAAGATGATAGTAAGGACTGTGGCTCTGCATTTGATTCAGCAGTTCAGCTATTTTTTGTTGTTGTGGAGGTTATTCCTTAAAGGGTTAGTTCACCCAAAAATAAAACATTCTGTCATTAATTACTCATCCTCATGTCGTTCCAAACTTAGAAGACATTCGTTCATCTTCGGAACACAAATGAAGATATTTTTGATGATATCAAAGAGCCCTCCATAGACAGCAATACCACTGAAATGATCCAGATCCAAAAACAGTAAAAACATCAGTAAAACAGTCTTTGTGACATCAGTGACTCAAGTTTTGCGATGCTAGTTTTTTGCACAAAGAAAACAAAAATTGCTTATCATCAGCGTACTATTCTTCTCTCCTGACTTACGTCTTCCGCCTTTTTAGAGATTATCACAAGGCAATGCAGTCGCACGCGCATGTACGCAATCTGGAAATCAGGAAAGCGTACGCATACATTGCGATACTCTCTAAAGTGGCGTAAGTCAGGAGAGAAGACCGGTTCGCTGATGATATGCTATTTTTGTTTTCTTTGCTCAAAAAAGTGTTCTCCTAGCGTTGCAAAACTGAATTTGATCCATTGTGGTGTTTTTACTATGTTTCTGGCATCATTTCAGTTGTATTGCTATCTATGGAGGGTCGGGTGGCCCTCTGATTTCATCAAAAACATCTTTATTTGTGTTCCAAAGATGAACGAACGTCTTCGGGGTTGGAACGACATGAGGATGAGTAATTAATGACAGAACTTTCATTTTTGGGTGAACTAACCCTTTAAAAGCCAGTAACCAGGCTGTTTTGGGTCACCATTGACTTCTATAGCTACGGAAGTCAATGGTGACCCAAAACAGCCTGGTTACCTTAAATATTGATTGTAGTTATGATAAGTGTTTAGTTTTAACAGACAGTGTCAGCATGTATTGTTCGGAGATCATCTGTCCGCAGTGGTTCTTTGTTATTGCTGCTCTTCTGACACTTATCAGAGCATTCATCTCCACTGTTCCCTTTTAACAAATTGAGTGCTCACTCCATAAGCCCTAGCGGTGCACCTGTTTCATCTAATACAATCTTTCCAGAGACCTAGGCATTTCATTTGCAAACCTATTCAGCTTATTTCTGTCTCTTCATGTTTTAGGGCTAAGCAAAAATACACCAGCAGGGCATTGGCCATGTGTTTAAAGGGTAACTTTACAGATTTGTAACAGGCTTTGTGTTACATGTCAGTAGTATATAAACAAACAATGTGTATCTTTTCCTTTATTACCTGCAGATAACCATTTATTTGTCAGCACACGGTGTTTTTTCTTGTCCAGTTTAAGTTTTTAGGTTTAGTAAAAGCCCATCTTGTCAGTGGTGAACTACTTCAGAAAAACACACTACTTTCACAGTTTCTGCAGAACGTAGCATGCACATTTTCTGTAAGCATGGAAATCCCGGATGAGCTGTAATACATTTGCTAAAATGTGCGTTATACAATAGAGCTCACTGCCCTGAATACTATATCCTATAATAGAAAGTTATTACCTTTAATTTGCTGTGTAATAAATACATTGGAAGACATAATGATTCAACTCAGTATTTAAATCGGACTGACAAGACGACACTGTACTAATGAAATGTTTCTGAATGCATAGCCTACATGCACTTTCAGTACATTTTTCTTAAGCAGTAGAACTTGTAGTTGTTTCACAGTTTCATTGCAATTTGAGAAATCTATTTATCAAGCTAACCTTGTAGGGCACAATTAAACCAGACCAATGAAATCAAAATCTGAACATCCGTGGTTTTTAGCTCATGCTGGCCCATTACCTTTTTTATTCATGTATTTGAAAGAAAAAAAGTCACACACATCTAGTTCACATCTATGTATGTATTCCCTGGAAATCAAACCCGTGACCTTGGCGTTGCCACCACTGTGTTCTACTGTATGAGCTACAGGAAGGCTGAATATGAAATAACACTCTCGTCAAGCCTTTTCATGAGAATTTAATACAGACTGGATTTTCTAAAAACGTATGTTCTAAATAGACAAGACTGTCTGTCTGAAAGGGACATGAGAAGAAAAGTGAACTCAAAACAAAAGAGGTCAGGCCGGTTTAGAAGATGAACTCCGTTTAAACGTTCTCTCCTGTGCTAATTCGAGCACTGTAAAATAACTCATACTGTATGATAAATGCCTTCAGTTTAATAAACCTAAAACAAATTGACTGCATTGGTGGAGAAAGTGCTCTGCTCTTCCTCACCTTATCTGAACTGAGCATTTTATCACTCATTACCTGCTCTTCCTCAAGCTCTCAAAGTCAGGTTCTCTCACTAATACCGAACACTCCGGGCACTCATTTAAAATCATTTCAAACGGTGGATCACCTTTCATGAACAAAAACACCACACACACACAGTCCTTACCACCAGAGCAATTTTTTTTTAATGTTTAGCCAGGGGCGATTTAGGATTTCAACCTGTCACAGTGCTTACTGCAGAGTTTCAGTTTGACACGGCTAAATTAATGTTTGTTTTTTTAATGAAATAAAAAAATCAAATCATAAGATTTAATTGACACAGAACACAAAGACCACAGCAACAAACTGCTCTGGATTCATTTAGATGTGCTGTGTTTGAGTTACTGTCACTGAGTGTGTAATTTGCATGAGACTGGCAGATGTCTGTTTGGAAACAGTAGGTCAGTATTTCTATTATGTTATAAAAGCCTTCTGCGAAACTTGCACACTACATACAGGCCTGTTTTATGGTGTATCCACAAGTAAGCAGCATGTTTAAATTTTGGTGCCCATTTAACAGGGACAGTATTTGAACGTAGCATAACTGTAAAGATGCAATTTAATCTTTTTCCTGAATAAATCGGCCTAAAATAGTGCACTAAAACAAATGATGTTTTTTGCAATAAACTCAGTGCTTCTAAATGAATCTTTGTTGTTGACAGAATTGCCTAAATGAATGATTCAAGGAGTCAATCATAAGGACAGTTACTTTTATCTTTTATCTAATCTATTGTATTTGCGTGATTCAGTTGAATGAGTTACTGACTTACTCACAGAGACTGTTATTTGTCACCGCATATAATAAATATAT
>JAUMHP010000180.1:162153-185533 GCA_032361065.1 Enteromius trimaculatus | reverse complement strand
TCACCTAGCCTCTGAAGGAAGTGACTTGGAAGGACCAGTCCTGCCAAGGACGTATCCTTGACATTGAGAAACACCCAGTGAGTGGGTGTGGTGATGAAAGGCAGCTGGTGGTGATAATGACAAACTGAACAGGTGTGGGTGTGCAGTGCATGATGGGATATGGAGTCCAGGGAAAATTAGTCCAAGGGAGGTGAGGTGATGTGGGTGCCCCCTAGTGGAGCTTGAAGGCACTCAAGCTTGATGTTTATCTTTCTACATAAAAAAAGCAAAACAAAACAAAAAATTGATCTGGGAAAGTTCCCGAAATTCGGTTGATTTGACCCTGAATGACCCATATGCATTTTTAAGGGGCTCCAAACATAGATGTTACAACGTGTCATGACAAAACTAATCCAAACACATTATATCTCATCATCAGTATATCTCATCATTTTCATCAGAGTAGCCTTATAAATATTACATCTTTGCAAAGTACCAAGCCATCCGAAAGTGTTTAATAGTTGTCTATTCAGGCCTAAAAAGTGCGCTGCATAAAACACAACCTTGAGCAACTTCTAAAAGTCAGATTCTAAAACACATCAGCTGAGTGAACAACACTTTGGAATTTTTAATACCAAACAACTGCATGTAAACAGTCTTGGCACGGCGGCCCCAAGAAATATATTCACGTGAAGTTACACAATAATTGAAAATACACTACTCACTGGTTTAGATGCACTCTCCTGCATTATCTTTGTCAAATTCATCCACACATGTCCTTGAGAAACATCTCTACCCTCGTTTTCCCACTGATGAGTTCGTAATTGTTATCCATTGACGTTCTTTTTAACTTCTCAGTGTTTTCTACCAAGTACGCATCACTGCACATATATTTACCGTGACCAAAAGTTATGAATTCGTTCCTTCGTTATAGTAAATCGTGGTCAAGCTGGGAACGAATTAATAAAATGAGGCAATTAAGATGTGTTATTTTTAATAATAAAATATAATATTGTGAAATTTATATTTATTTATTTTATATTTTTATTAGCAAGGTTTAAGTGTGGTTAAATAAATTCTACTTTAAATGACCTGCAAATCAGCAATAATAACAAATGTGATAAGACTGCAGCTGCTGCTACTACTACTACTAATAATCATCATTATTATTAAACATATATTTAAATAATAATTACAATAATGTATTTGTCGTATGGCCTAATTTGGGTATTATTATTATTTTTTAAAAAAATATGAGAACGCCATCATGAATATTCTCTCGCGTTCTGAGGGCGTTCTTGACTCCTCCTGCTTTCCGTAGTGAGACCGAAGGGGGCGGGACCGGCATGGCGGCCAAGGTGAGTTACACTTCCAGTTTAGTTAAAATGGTTGTGTGTGCTATTTAATAGAAGAGGCAATCTGCAGAATATCACCACACATCTTAACAAGTATATTTCTTTCATGATCTGCACGATGCAGCTGTTATTCAGAGCGTTAGCACGGCGTTTGTTAAACCAGAGCCAAGAACATGCTGCTCTTAAACTCGCTGTCAAACACTGATGATCTCCAACTGTCTGTGTCTTAAAACATAATCTGCTGCTTAGACGTCACTCTGAGGCGCCTGTCTCTACTCAGGCACCTGACGACACTCTGTCGCTCGAGACAGTAGGATTGGGATTATTACACGCGGTAAAGCGTCTCCTCTCGCATCAGTCCATTAAACTAATACAGATAATGTTCTTAAGGCAGGATCAAGGAGCTGAAACGGAGAAAACATTCAGCCAGGCCAGAGCTGATAGTTATTATACTACACACGGTCAATGAAAAGTACAGAACACATAGAAAAACCGTTTTGTACATGAACAATCATTTAAATACTATTCTATTCAGTCAATTAAGACCATAGTATGATGGTCAACTAATGAAGTCAGTCTGTATTATTAAACTGTTGTGTTGATCCTCAGATTCTGAAGTATGCAGCACTTCCAGCTGCTGCTGTTGCAGTGGGTTTGGGCTCGTTCAGAATCTATTCCCTAAATGAGAAAATAAACGAGGAACTAATATCTCCAAGAGAGGTAAGAAAAGTCATGCTTGGAATGGTATATACCATTCAAGTACTGCTTTTGTGGTGTGCAGTTTGTTAATTTCCTGTATGCATGGAATATCTGTGTGACCTACTATAATTTATATGTATGAATAATGCACCGTTTTAAATATTCATGTGAAGTACAAGACATTTTAACATAATTAGTATCAAATCATCATATTAGAATAATTTCTGAAGGATCTTGTGACACGGAAGACTGGAGTAATGATGAAGAAAATTTCAGCTTTGTCATCACAGGAAAAAAATACATATTAAAAATCAACAAATACTGATTTTAAATTGTACTGTTTTTACTGAATTTTTGAAAAATCTTACCCACCCCAAACTATTGAATAGATGTGAATGTAAAGTAATACCCATGCTACATATCCTCTGTCTTCTGTCTCTGTCCAGTTGTCTATCTACTCTCCAGATGGCCCTTCTGTGCAGTTCGTGGAGGAACAGCCTGGTGTATTACAGACGGGTCTGGGGGCCGTGAGGGTGGGCCTGCAGCCGTACGTCAGAGCAGTGCAAGTGAGTTCTGTCACTGGGATAACGATGTCATTTATCATTGTTAGACTGTTGAAGTAGTATGCACTTAAAAAAGATCTGTTCTTGTTTTTCCAGAACACCTTCACTTCAGTCAAGCTTGGAGTGATATCTGTTTACCATGCAGGGCAAGGTGAGCCGGAGTTTTGCTAATGAGTGAGAGGATATGACTGTGAACCTGACCTTTAACTCTTGACCTTCTCTGGTTTTAGACTCGTATCACTTCCTTCAAGATCCACCTCCTGGCTTCTTGCCTAGAGTGGGTGTCATCGGTGTGTCCGGATTGGGTGGCCTGATACTGGCACGCAAGGGTAAGCTAACTACGCTGTTACTTTGAGTTGTTTTACTGTTTAAAAAATAGGGCTTAGTGTCAAGATTTTTAGGCGCTGGCCGAATTGCCTCAATACCACAAAGTATCAAAAATTCAATACCCAGTGTCAGTGAGCCAATAAGCATGCAGCATGCTTGATATACCTGAAACAAGTGTTGGTGATTGGCTGTGGTGAGGCATCAAGAAAAAACACTAGTTTTCAGAAGTTACACCATCATAAGTGAGGCTGTAGTGTGTAAGCGTCAAATCCCCCATAGATGAAAAACAACGTTTAGACTAGTGCATTTTTGTTTTGTATTAAAAACAATCCTGTCCAAAATGTTACATTACTATTTATGCACACTGTAGCACCATACTACATAAGACTTATACTACACTGTTACTCAAAACCCACTTTAAATCATCATGGAGGGAATGTAATATTGTTATGTTGGTATCAGTATCAAACATTTCTGAACTACACTCAGCTCTAGTTGAAGTGAATGATAAGCAGCATCTGCTTTTGTGCAGGCTCTCGTTTAAAGCGGATTTTGCTTCCTCTTGGTCTGGCTACCGCTGGTACTGCAGTATGTTACCCTACACAGACTGTTGGAGTCCTGAAGGTACATTCTGCCTCTTTATTTGCTTTTTTTTTTTTTAATGACATACTAATTTTTCCACCCAAATATTTTCAGATATATAAATTTTCCCCTAATGTTTGCTCTTGTTTTTTATAGATTACTGGTAAAAAGGTGTATACTGTCAGTTCATCTGTTGCTTCAATGTTTAAATCCAAACCAAAGGAAGATGTCAGTATGCCTGTTGTTAGTGTGAAGGTAATCTACGAAGTTGCACATTAAACCATGTTGGTTATTATTGGCGTTCTAGGGTTTAATAAACAGAACTGCATGTGTTAGGCAGAAGAACATTGTAGCCGGAGCTACTTCTCTCTGTTTATGTCTATGACGAATCACGCAGGTACTGGGCTGCTCCGCTAACAGATATAAACACTTATTATAGGTGTACCGTAGTGATTCAGGACAAGCCAAAAACACAGTTTAGAAAATTGATTAACGGTGTACAAGGTTATTATATAAATTTTGTACAGTTTGAACACAAAAAAATTCCGGACTGTAGCTTTAAGTGTCTATGTATATGCAAATGTCCCCTTGTAGAAAGTATTTTGATGTTTTGGGATGTAAATTTGATGTTTATGTTTAATATATTTGCAGTCTGCTGCCACTGTAACAAGCTCAGATATAGAGTCAGCTGCTAAAGCACTTTCTGAACTCCCGCCCCAGTCTGAGCTGGCCGCTGCTGTTCCAGATGAGGATGTCACACCAGTAACACAAGTTGTCCCATCAGTGGATTTAGCCCCAGAAGCAGATGCTGTAAAACCTCCTCCTGTTGTTGACGTAGCATCTGATATCGCTGCACCACTCTCTGAATCTGAATCTCGCCCTGCACCTGCTGTAGAAACTGCTCCCGAGCCTGTCCTAGATGCACAATCCAGCCCTGGTCCTGAGCCAGCACCTTCTGCTGAAATAGATATTACTCCTGTTGGGATGTCCGATCCTGAAACAGTCCCAGAAGTTGCCCCTGCTGCTTCAGAACTTGATGTCCCTGCACCTATAGTTGTTATAGAGGAGGCCACACCCTCAACTACACCTACTGTAGAGGAAGCCACACCCCCTGAAGATGCAAACCTTACTATAGTAGACGAGGAACCTGCTTCTGTTGCCCTGCCCCCTGCTGAAGAAGCCATTCCTCTGTTACCTCCCCCGGCCTCACCTGAACCTCCTGTAGAGGAGCCAGCCACAGGTGAGGAAGCACATTTAGTTCTGAAGTATTGATACTAAACCAAAATTCCAAAAGCACTTCACTCCTCCAGAGACTAAAATCCACTGTCTGTCTTTTTTCATTCTAGTGAATTCACGTTTTGTTCCTGACCCTTCTCTGCTCGACCATGGCCAGTCTAATCCAGAGGACGCAGACATGTACAGCACACGGAGCTGAAGGAGTGACAGAGAAACTGCACAGATGGAGCATATGATGATGTTTTAATGTGCCATGATTCCAGCAGCATTTGATTGCTTTAGGATTAGGATTTATGATTGTTTTACAGTGATATGGAAGAAGGTACATTTCCTTTTTTTCTGTGCTGCCTCACTTTTTTTGAGGTAAGAATTTTCTTACCTCAGCAGGGATATCAAATCCACACAAAGCCACATTTCTGTGTTAACATGTTATCAACGCTATGGAGGAAAACCTAGGGTAACAGCACTTTAATAAAAATTTAAAAAAGCCTGTGGTCCCTTAGTTTAATCTCCAGATTTATTTCTGACCTCAATTCCTTTAGCAACAGGAATTTTGTGCTCATTTTATACTGTGAAAAAAAAATCTTAAACTGGACCACACACACACAGAAACCCTTTTTATTAGTGCTGTCCTACGAAAAAATTAGTTTTTGTTTATATAATATATTTGTGTGTGCTGTGTATATTTATGTATATAAAATACATGCATTTTTTAAAATTATATTCATATAATTTTTATATAACGTTTCATCAATAAACATAAAATTTTTCCTAAATATATATGTGGATGTATTTATATATACAGAGTAAACACACATATATTATATAAACCTTTCGTTTTGGACACGATTAATCATTTGACAGCACTACTTTTTATATGATCAAAAACATTCAATCTATACATGTATTTTCAAAATGACATTTTACAGGGGTTAGTAAATATATCAAGCCTCATCTATTTGTTTGAAATTGGGGGGAAAAAAAGAAAAAGACTAAAATAATCTGTCAGAACTTTTGATAACCGAATAATTTTGACCCGTTTCAATATGTTAGGTCACGCTGCATCTTTAGTTTCAAAATGTTCCAAACATAAGTCAGTGTTAACTGCTTTTTAATTGTGGGATTGTCCAGCACCATTTTGGACAGTATTTCTCAAAGGGCACTAATTTGTTTTTGTGAAAAGGTTTATGCTGTCTTCACTTTACTGCCTGTGCAATAGAAAAGCAAAAGATAAAAATAAAATTATTTAAAAAAAAAAATGTTTTGGGTTTGAGTTTATTTTTCCTAAAATGTTTCCTGAAATTACAAACAAAAAGGTTGGAAGCATATATTATTAATACAAGTACAAAACATCTGTCCATTTAAATGTATAAAATAAGTTTTCCAGTCCATTAAAACAAAAACTTCGAGTGGAACACACCGATATCCATCATCTGATTGCACAGGACTTCTATGCATGATTTTTATGACGTGTGACGTCTCATTGAGTGCCGTCAGGCTGGCAGATGTCGGCTGTCCTGTAAAGTTTGGAGCAGATCATTTCTACCCTGCGTTCTCCGAGCAGACAGAGATCAACAATACACACCACACGCTCCGACTCCAGCTGAGGGGCAGAACACATCAACGACCCTGCAGAAAAACACACACTTTAGTGCTGCAATGTGTCTCAATGACTCACAGGTTATTCAGCAGAGATGGAGAGTGTGAACCGAATAGAGTGGAACACACACACACACACACACACCTGGTGCTGGGCAGCTACCATCTGGCTGAACACACAGTCGTCCTGTTGATATGCAGGACAGCAGGGAGTTGTCATGCTGAGTGTGTGGCACTACAGCAGCTCTGGGGTCATCAGGGGAGAGGACAGGCACAAACTGAACATCTACTGCAGCCGTCTGATTCAGCCCTGAGAGAAGAAGAGAGAAAGCCAGTTATTACCTGAAGCTATACCTCCGGTCCACAATTTGGTGAGCTGCAGGTGCTGCTCTTACCCAGAATCGTGAGAGTGAAGTAGCCAGTGCAAGCCACGGGTGTGTGCGTGTGCGTCTGTGAGGTGAGATCGGGTGTCCATTTGGCTGGGCTCAGGTTCAGGTGATGCAGCAGAACTTCTCTGTCATCGAAGTGGAATTTTTCAGGAATGCTTTCCTGATCGAGTCTACCACAGCAAACGTGATTGGTCACTTGCTGTTTCACTAAAGGCCAGACTCTGCTCTCCCATAATGCAGTGGGGTGGCTGGCAGCTTGCTGTACTTCTGGGACTCGGGATGTCTGGCCAATCTCTTTCAAGGAAAGAAAACAACTGACAATATAGTTCAAAAGTTTTGAATTATTTTAATTTTTGAATTCTCTTATGCTCACCAAGACTGCAGTTAGATCAAAATATAATAATATTACAGTTACAGACCTCTCTTTTGTGTAATTTAGTTTTAAATATAATTTATGTATTTATATATTATATTTTTTGTGTTTGTGTCAGTGATGTTTAGAGGGTACAACACCTTTTCCTACAGCTGGCTGTGTAACTGATGTATGTTCTTCAACCTCAGATTCCTCTGACTCCAACTCCCCTTCATCCTGCCGCTCTTCTTCCTCCTCTTCATGAGAGGAAAGGCCCACCTGCCTGAGGGACCAATCAGAAGGGAGATTCAAAGAATTTAATTATTTCAAAAATAATAAAATAATTCTGACTCTGTGACAAATTTAAAATGTACATTATGCATTAACAATGGAAATCTACGGGTTAAGGCATCGCAATATAAAGAACTGTACATTATTACTGAAATTTAAATGAATGTATATTAAATGTTTCAAGAACATCAAATGAAACTTCACTTACCCTGACCTATTTAAATCTCAAAATACAACAGATTAAAAAACACAATATTGTAAAGGAAAAAATACAGATGTTCTGCTATTACTGGTGATTTGAATTACACAAAAATATTTAAAAATCTTATCTAAAAATAAGATTTTTCTGAAAAATGAGATGTGCTTAGGTTACCTGTTGGACTGCATTTTGGATCTGGTGAAATACTGCCGATGAACTCCTCTGAATAAAGAGGGACACATTTTTATGGCACACAAATAAAAGGAAAAACACTTCATAAAAAGTTTAACATAAATGTAAAAAATTAACATTAATTAAGCTATATTCAGTCAACCTGGTTTCCACATCTACAGATAAGTAAACCAGCCATAAATGCCTCACCGGTCAGGAAACAGTATTATGCAGTATTATATAGTTTTACTGACACACACATATTGTGTTTTGTAATTATTTACCTTTAAAACATTTAAGCTGCTGTTTAATTGTTTGAGGTCATTTACAATCAAAACATTCCAATTTCAAATATTTTTTTTTTTACGAAAAAAAAAAAAGCCCGAAACAAAGGGTATCATTGTTGCGTCCACAAACTTTGTTTTCTTGAGCACCAAATGTTTTCTGAAGCTGAAGACTCGAGTAATGATGCTGAAACTGCTGCTTTGCAATCACAGATATGATTTTGAAGTACAAAATATATTTAAATAGAAAAGTTATTTTAATTTACAATAATGTGCAGCAAATGTGAGCACACATTTTTGAATGAACAATATCCTCATGGATTTGACACACTACGGCGACTATGCAGAACACCTTACCTTGAGCTTGTCTGCACTCTCCTGCGTTTAGGTGAGATTGTAATATCAGAATCAGGTGAGGTTGAATCCATCTCTCTCTGTGTCAGAATCATGTCATCTATTGTGGAGGGAGAAGCCGCAGCTCCAGCATCACTGACGGAGAAACCCTCCTGCTGTAATGACATGTCATTATTTTTATCAGCACATTTTCTAAAAACACAAAGGGAAATGGCAGGCTGTCCTAATGGTGGTTGTTTCATCTAGACTGAGTTGTACAGACCTGTTGTTCACTGTGTGCTGTTTCAGGCTGCGGTGGCCATATGTGGTACTGCACAGCAGACACATAGCCCTGTACAGCCACTCTCCTGTGCTCCCTGTACTGCAGACCCTCCAGCTCCCCCTTCAGATCAGTCACCGCTGTAATCGGCTCATCTGCAACGCAGGAGTTCATGTCTTTAGTATTTAATTAAAGGGTTACTTCACCTCAAAATGACTATTTTGTCATTAATTATTTACCCTCATGTCATACAAACCTGTAAAAAGCTTTGTTTATATACAATTTAAGATATTTCTGATGAAAAAAGAAACTGTATACCCTCTTCTGGACCTGTTCATTACAATACAGTTCACACTGATTTTTATCCAACATATCTTAAATTGTGTTACAAAGACGTAGAAAGCTTTTTTATGGGTTTGGAACAACATGGGTTAGCGATTATTGACATGGACTATGGAAGCCAATGGCTACCAGCAACTGTACTGTTACCAACATTCTTCAAATGATCTTCTTTTGTGTTGTTCAGCTCAATAAAGGTATTCTACTTGAGGCTGAGTAAATGATGGAAGAATTAAAATTTTTGGGTGAATTATCTCTTTAACTTTTAACAATTCTGCAGTCTTTTGAACAATGAATAAAACAGAAACGGAAAAAAATGCATGACTGCAATCATCTCAACACTGTTTGAATTTAGGAAGGTTAAATCTCACTGGTCGTTTTGCTGTTGGTGGTCGGTGTGAATGTGGGTGGTGCAGGAGGGTAGCAGTAATATCCTCCAACGGAAGTCCTCCGCAGCATGACGCTGTCCTTCAGTGTCTTAGTCCACTGAATGAATGCTTTAACTTTTGGCTCAGTGACATAGGGCTGCTTTTTATGACAGCCTGTTATAACACACACACAGACAAATAAACAATGTTGAGTTGATTGCGGTTATCTGTGACCAGTATTTGAAGGTTCTGGCTGAAATCTACCTGTGATGAAGAGCTGTGTTTCTGTGCTACTGGTGAGATACACAGAGCAGCCCGTCTTACACACTCTCATCTGAGTGCACACCAGATACGTCACTGCAGAGCAAGAGAGAGAGAGAGCTCATAAATAAGGTCAGAAGGAATGCAATGTTGGTGTACATGGACTGAGGTTTTACTTGGGCAGATGTTGTTGAAAATATCCGGCTGGGATGAAGAGAAGATCTCCAGGATAAATGGGGAGTCTGTTGTCCCATCAACTGCATGTACCCAACGATACGCCCAGAACTTTTTAGGTCCTGAGACAAACACAAACACACACACATGGGGATGTAATGGTGCTTTGACAAATTCCCAACCCTAAGTATGAATAGTAAACATCTAGCTTATATAGCAATATTATCTAGCAATATTTCTGACAAGCAGCTGTTTAATGAAGACTATACCGGTCTTTTCCTTGCTCCTAATTCGCTCAACCCGGCCCACGAATGTCACAAGACCAATGATGTCACAGGCTTGGTTATTGTTCATCGAGTCCACCTCTGACCTGATCACAGGGAGAGGTTTAGAAAATTGTCGATTGACTAGGTTGTACATGTATTGTAAATAAGATGAACGTGAATAAACCATCCAATTAAAAGTACAGCCCTTAATTGAAACAGAATTATTTTTTTATTATAATGTTTTTACGATCACTTTTTGAACAATTTAATGCACGCGAGACAAAAAAATAACCAACAGTAGTGTACATTCTGGCAGGACATTCTGTGTTTAGACATAATGCAACCTGAGAGAGTTTAAATAAATCTGTGTACCTTGTGGCAAAGTTGTATGGGACATCAGGCAGATCCCACTGAGGCTGAACGCTCTTTGGAGGAATCACAGTCACTACAGAGGCAGGACTTCGAGGATTCAGGCTGATCTCTAAAACCCACAGAACAACCACAAAGAGATGAAATGCAACCTTTTCAAGACCAGGTGAAAACGCAGCATAAGAAAGCTCTGGAGTCATACCGATGGAGTGGAAAGTCATAAGAGAGAGCGCAGGGATATGTGGTCTAGACCGGTTCTGATAGCTGTGTTTCAATGAGTACTGCTGCAGATATAGAACGGAGCCGACTGTCAGTCTGTTGAACCATTCCGGACATAGATCATTCCATACAACCATGGACATGACGCCACTCTGATCAGCCACCTCACAGTACACCTGAAAGAGAGGAACAGAGAGGTAACCAGAGTAAGAGATCATAGCCACACAATGTCCGGGGCGAAGAGGAACCTGCAGATGTTGACTCACCTGAAACGGGAAGTCGATGTTTTGTCCTGGTTTGCCATAGTAGCGTATCCTGGACCTGTGCAGAATTCGGACCAGCAGTGGAAGAGGCCGCTTGGAGCTGTGAAAGAACGCATCCAGATCTGCCAGAAGTGTGATTCTAGACACTGAGAAACAGAAATACAACATACCATGAGAGATTTACTCTTATTACACAACAAATCATGTGCAGCTGTGATCAAATTAAACTTAATGTAAATGGTGTCATTGCACATTCTTATTTCTTTTACACCAATTATGTGTTGACTGCATTTAATTAACTCAGTAATTTACATTTAAATTGTTGATATATAAAAAGCATTAAAATACAAGTATTTAATTTGATTTAACACAATTATAAGTTAATTAATAAATCACAAGCCAACATTCTGATGCTAAAATAACTAGCTTCAGAAAACATTGAATATGAAGTGAAAAGTCAGCTACTTTAATGCTTCAAATAACTAACATCAAAATATGGTTGAAATGTTCCATCGTCATTCAATATATATTTACAAAAAAATGAAATAACATACTTATTCTAACCTGTAGATATTAAAATACATAAAATACATTCCAAATTTTATAAAATTAAAAAAAAAAAAAAAAAACTCTTGCTGACAGCTGGGCAAAACCTACAGTTTTTTTAGTTTTCTATAAGTTAATAGAGTCTTAACAGAGTTTTTAAAGTTTTGAGAAGCTGGTCTCATACCATCAATGACCACGTCTGGCGGTGGGCTGTAAGGAACCCAAACGCTTCCATAAGGATCATCGTTTATCCACAGAGGTAAATAATATTTTCTGCTCAGCTTCAGGGGACCATCGGACCGGGTCACATGGTCCTGACTCCACTCCGGGATACTCCCCACGTCTTGAATGGACAGAAACCTCTCCGGGAGCTCCACGACGCTGTAGATGCTGTCTATCCTGATGTAACTGTGACTCAACCTCGTCTCATCATGGACCATCGACAGCTGGGACACCAGGACCCCGGCCCCGCAGCGCAGCGAGCCTGTCCTCACCCACCGGCTCAGATTGTCCGCCAGCTGACACTTTATTCGCCACCGGCCGTCCGTGACCGTTAGGTCGTAGCTGTAGCTCTCATCGGCGGGATGATGCGCGCTCAGGTAGCGGTCCAGAGCGATGACAGCCAGGCAGAGCGGGTCAGTGAGGGTCAAGGAGAGAGTGTGCGCGGACCGCAGCTGCTCGATCACCTGCTGGAGAGCAGAACCGGACCCGCTGTCGCTGCGATCCGCCGGGCCTTGCATCACTGAAACTAGAAACGGTTAGAACGTTCAGACTCAACATTCAATAGCGTTATGTGAAGCCTATATAAAGTATTTAAGAGCGACTGTGTATAGGAGACAGATACTCACTTAGCTTACTTATATGGGGCTTATTAATTTACATTGTGAAATGATATACGTGTATGCGATTTTATTGCTCATGAAGTCAGCTCCAACCTCACGGAATGTAAACAAACTCCAAGCGCGCGGCGAGTTCGTGTTTCTTCTTCCCGAGCAACTGAACAGGAGACGTTAACCACAGCGCCACCTACAGGCACGGAGGACACAACAGCGAAGCGTGTTCGCTGACAACAAACTTCTTCCTTTGATCCACATTGGAAAAACAGCAGCTCGCTGTTTTGGGTTCATAAAGTGTATTACGACTGAAAAATATCTTTTAATATATATTGTTGGAGAAACAGAGTTTCTGAAGAAACAAGGAACTGTAGGATGCAATTTGAAGCAAAAGGTGGCTTTCCTTAATCCGATATACATGCATTTCGTAACTAATGTAATATATAGCCACATATGTGCCCCTGGGAAACCAATCCAGTCATAAGGGTCTATTTTTTTCAAAATTAAAATTTATATATCGTCTGAAAGGTAAGTAAATAAGCAAGGATGGTTTGATAGGATAAGACAGGATTTAGTTGAGATAAAACGATTTGAAAATCTGGGGGTAAACAAAAAAGAAAAATTTTGATGTTTGCAGTAGGAAATGTATATCTTTATGGAATATGACCTTTACTTGATATCCTAGTTATTTTTGGCATAAAAGAATAAATCATTTTGACAATGTATGTATGGCTTACTTATGACTGGTTTTGTGCTTCAGGGTCACATTTGATCCACATTGAAAACAGCAGGCCTTGATGAAAATGTTTTTACCATCATGCGTCATAACACAATTTCAGAAGAAACAAGATACTGGGGGATACAATTCGAAGCAAAAAGCTTCAAACACTATTCCTTATCGGAAATAAAGTATATTTATGCATTTTATAACTAATGTACTTTATAACCACACATATGTTATAAATGGAAATGAACGGTGTACATTTTCAAGGTGCATTTGAATGTAGTGATTTAGGAAAAATTACATCAAAGTAGCCAAAGAACAGTGTTTGTGCTAGTAAATCTTAGTATATTTAAAATAACAATTGAAGGTGAAAAATTAAGGATTTCTGGTGAAGTTTGATTTATTATACATTTCAGAGCTCCTGAAAAACTGCTGAAAGACAAAAGGTGAGACCATGGCCGATTACGAGACAGATTTGAGATTGAATGCTTTCTTTTGGAGAAAATGTGAATATGAAATATGTATATAAAATAATTAACGTTTCCATAAAATACAACAGATTTTTAGATGTAATAACTGATACATAATTGTGAAGTTTATGACTTTAATATAAAAGTTATTTTTTTATGTAACAATTTTTTTTGTCTTAATTAAGAGTCAGTATAACATCCAAACTGTTTCAGAATGTAAACTTTTTATTATTATTAATTTCTTTTAAAACAATATTAACAATATGTTAAAGCTTGTTGTGATGGTATATGTACACAGAAGAATAAAAGGGGGAAAAACAAGCCATACATTGACTGTGCAACATCAACTCGCTGAACTGACAAACAGAAAGCTTTACGTCCCCCCAAAGTAAGACACTTCAATAATTAATCTGTTACAAAATACCTCTGTTTTTTACTTTTTAAATCATACACTGTATATAAATTTATTTCAATCTATTTGACATCTTATAAAATAAACAACTATATTTTTTCTAGACATTTTCTGTGTATCTTATATTACAATATCTTCCATGTATTTTCTGCAGAGTATCAGCAGAGATGGCTGTTTATACCAGGTGTCGCTTTCCGTCTCTTCCCCTCACCTGGTAGAATATAAATGCATCGACAATGTCACCTGTTCAGGTAACACATATAACACATACACTCACAACACACATAAAACACACGCTCATGAATCCATGAGGCCTAAAACCTCATCAGAACAGACACTTTTGGGGAGAAATTCAGGCCAGAGAGAGAAAGAGAGAGTACAAAGACTTAAAGAAGGGATAAAGAATAAAGTGCAGTCTCCACAACCAGAGCATAGTTTCACAGAGAAAGAGAACAAAGATTAAAGAGTCAGTACAGTTTCCATCTAAACAACCCAATCAATGAGCACAAACAAAACAGTCAAAGCTTTAACTCAAGAAACATTTGAGACTAAATGTTCGAGCGTGGCTGGCAAAACATTTCATGAAAACACAGCGAATGGGCAATAAATGAAGGATGAAACGGGGCGATGTACACACTAAATGGCCATCACAGTGGCAACTGGCGTAAGTCATAACCTTTGGATTTATTTGTCCTATTCATTTTGAAATTAGTGTTTTATAGCTCCTCCGTCTGGTTTGTTGCTGGTCCCAGATGGCTGGAGCTTAGACCAGCAACAATGTATTAAAACACATCTCCCTTATTGGGATGGATTTGTAGGCTGAATTACCTAAAATGTACAGTTAAATCTGACTCACGATGCGGTTTCTCCTGTCTAGAGAGCATTTGTGAGACTCGAAGATAATCTCAGAGCAGCAGAAGGTGATAAATGGGAGGCACAGATGCAACACCCTGTCATGTGATTCACAGACCTTTCTAAACATTTTGAAAGGGGTTCAGGCGGGCTGGTTTGGGACCTGAATGAGTTCTTGGGAAGGGGGGATTTGATATCGCAAGGTTTGTAAATGTAAAAATCTCTGGAGTGCTTGCTTTGAGTATCTGACACTTCTCATTTGATCGAAATACCAACAAGCTAGACACCTGCTTGGAGATGTCACACCTGAGAGAGTCGGGGGAGGGTTTCACGATTTCTACACGACTGAAGGAACGTCGAGGAGATTTTAGTACAAAAATACTTTCGGCTTGCATTCAAACAGCACGCTGGCTTTTACTAATACGAAGCGTTTCTTGCGCATACAAGAAAACCTACCTGACGAAAAGCTGTAAGTATAAATTACACACATTCTTGTTTTTCGATTTGCATTGCACAACATACAGAAGGGCACATGATCTCAAACTGTCTTGAACAGAATTGTCTTCTTTTTTTTTTACCTGTTTGCGTGTCTTTGAGTTTTCACAACAATCCAGAACATCTGAACTCATTTGCGCCCCCCAATATGATGTTGACACTGGCAAAGTGCAAAAAAGTATTTTATTTTTACTAATATTTGAGTTAAACATTTTGCCCAAATGAAAGGCAGATGAGAACATTTCTATTTCTGCAGCCCTGACATTAAGATTGTCTTCATCAATCATTCCACCTGCATTACGGTTTTATTTTACATCTTCATTTTTGCAGTTTAACTGCTGCGCCACCTGCGCCCCACCACCATAAAACAATCACAAAGTCCCTCTACTACGAAGCATAAATTAGACAGAGCTTCATCCCTGTGTAATACTGAAACTAAATATTAAAGCACATCTGTCCTGCTCATATTGACATCAATCAATTTATATTTATGTATGGACAGGCAGACAACATGCTTCTCCTGACGAGCTATGTTTAGAACCTTAATATGAAATAAAAAGTACTGAAATCTGATGTTTTGTAACTCGTGGAGAAACTCGAGGTACAGTACAGTGGATCGAGAAGTAAAAAGTAACAGGGATTGAGTTGAGCTGAGCAAATAGGAAAGTTTGCCCTAGTGCGAAATTGTTCTTAAATATTTGAAATATACAATGCGACTGATTCAAGTTTGTTAGTGTTTACTTAACAACAGGAAGGGGCCAAACCTGCTCTGCACATGGGCCGTTTCTCTTTTAGTTAGTATTTTAGTAGCGGTTGAGGACAGAACACATGCATCGGAGTTTACGCTCTGTCAAGGCATTACTTGATTTGTGGATTTTGTCTCATTTGTGTGTTTAAGAAGTCCAGATAATTGTAACATTACAGTACCAAAATCCCTCTACGGCTTTCTGTTATTTACGTGTAGATCAAAACGCCTGCTTGACTGCTCTGTGACCCCTGTCTCCATGACTGGTCACGCACCTGCGGGCTCCTCCTACGTATCCCAGCATCCTCTGCGTGCAGTCCAGGCCAGGCAGAGTCCTTGGGCCTTGTGGCGTTATCACCATCATTTGCTGTCATGGGAACTTTGAGGGACTTTGGCTTTCTCGATTTTGGTTTGGCTTGGGAGCGAGCCTTCCCCTGAGCCGAGAGAGTCCCTTCCCATCATGCCTTTCAGAGCTAAATGCTCAACGCGCCTTTCCGGCAACCTCTTGGCTTTTTCCCAGGTGGCGGGGCTACCGTGGGAGCATGTTTCTGTAGTCTGACAGGTTGCCGGACTGTGAGTGATGATGCTGTTGCTGCTGCTGCTGCTGTTGTGGTTGTACGTATCCCACAGTGCTTTGCTGCGGAACGGTAGGGGTGTGGAATAAGGCCTGAGTGGGAGCACTGTGAATCACACCCTGAGGCTGCATCTGCAGAGAAAGAGAAATTCATATGAATCAGACAACATTCTTCAAGACAATATATGACCCTGGAGCACAAAACCAATCATAAGTCCGAGAGGTATATTTATAGCAATAGCCCAATACATTATATGGGTCAAAATTATGAATTAGAATCACTAGAATATTAAGTAAAGATCATGTTCCATAAATTTCCACCTGTAAATATATAGTAATGTGTAAGATGATAAGTATTACGCATTGCTAAGAATTTATTTGAACAACTTTCCTCTATTTTCTCAATATTTTTCTTGCACCCTCAAATTCCAGATTTTCAAATATTTATTATATTATATTGTCCGATGGAAATCTTTGGCTTTCAGGTGAGGTATAGATCTCAAATTCCAAAAACTGACCCTTATCACTGGTTTTGTGGTCCTCATATGGTTAAGAAATGTAAATCTGAATCACAATTTTGTTCACCTGAAAGAACTGCTGAGGTTGTTGTAGTGGAGCGGCTGACAGGTGAGACGTGTAGGTGGGCGTGGCCTGATGGGTGATGAAACTATTATGGGGGATCATGATAGGTGAGGTGAAGACGGGGGAAGGGACAAGCACAGCGTTACAGTTCACCTGCTGCACTGGGAAGGAAGGAGCCATCATCTGCTGGTCCAGAGGATATCTGTAACACACAAACATTATTGGTGAATTTCAAACAGTGTGCTAGCATACTAATTCTGTTACAACACAAATAGCAAACATTAGTATGTTCTTCCAAATTTAGCCTACCATTCGGTCTATAACTTCACGTTGATTTTAATGGGGCTGTCATGCTCACAAACACTCACTTGGTTTGTTGAATAGTTGAGCTGCATTGGGAAGACTGGGCCCCCCCATTGCTGTCTGGTACAAGCGTCTGCATTGGTTGGTTTAGTAGCATCCTACCAATTCAAAAACACTCTGTATGATATTACAGATAAAATCTGCGAACATGTTTGTTACAATCACACATTCTGGATTATCCAATCAGAAAACTCCCTCACTCTACCAATCAAAAAACATCTGGTACCCCCACTAGAGTCATGGATAAATCTGATTAATAAATTAAAATTAAACAGATCAATCTATTATTCTAAATAAAACAGATCTAAAATCTAACATTTTTGCCTAAAATGTTATTATAAACTGCTATTCCAATCACAGGAACTGTATTAAAGGGACAGCTGACCCAAAAATAAAGTTCTGTCATTAATTACTAACCCTCATGTCTTTCCAAACCTGTAAGATGGAATCCATCAGCCTTTTCATCAGCAGTGCAAAACTTATGACTTATACTTCAAACTTATGACTTTATTTAACAACTTATTGTCTTCCGTTTCAGGCAAGTAATTAATGACAGAATATTTACTTTTGGGATTACTTTTTTGGGCTCCAAGCCTTTCTTTTCAATAGAAAATACTCTCAACAGCTGTATGAAAGCACTTTTTATTTATTTATTATTTTTTATGTGTTTAATATATTTTATGTATAATTTACGTCAAGTTAATTTAAAGTCTGCGTGAACCAGAAGTTTTCAACCGATTTTTACTTCCGTATTGTGACATACATCCGAGAGAAACAGAATATTAAATGAGGAAAATAGAGGGCGTCGTTGTTTTTTCTAATTTGAATTGATTCGTTGTAGTTAAGTAGGCTTTTCATTCAGAAATGAACATTGAAAGTTGGAGTGGCTTGGTTAAGGATGTTACGCTCATGCCCAAGCCGTCAAACTGATGTCACCAGAGAAGCCCCGTTGTTTCAGAGGAGAGGAGCATTTTCAGATGTGGATGAAAGATCACGAAGGCAAACATTTTTATTTTGTGGATTGACTTGCACGGATGAATTGTGCACCACAAAAATAGCAATGTGAGAAAATAAATATGGTCAATTTTGATTTCACACGGATTTTAATTTAATTGAATGTTTGAACACGTCTTGGTGTAACCAGGCCTTTGCAATGTTGCTCTGCCACAGTAAGCTGTGTTTTTCTGTGAGTTAAGGTGTGTTGTTACCGTAGCTGTCCATCCTGGCTGTAGTCGGTGTGTGTGTGTCTTTGGCAGTGTGTGTCGTGCTGGGTTCGGTGTCCGTGGTTAGGTGAGAACATCATTGGGTTGCTATAGAAGGGTGTGGTGAGACTGGTGTTTGTCTGCATTGTAACACTGACGGCCTGCATGTGTCCAGTCTGAACCAGTCTCTGCTGGCCCTAAACACACATAAACAAGGCATCCATAACTCAGTGAGTCTGCGAGTGAGTCATATTCATGTGTGTGTGCTGTGCGTAATGTGTACCTGAGCAGATGAGCTACTGGGCTGTTCTCGGAGTAGTGTGTGTGATGAATGCGAGACACAGTGTTGAGGTTTGGGCTGAGTGCTGTGTTGGGACGGCCTGCCTGGACCCTGCTGCTGCAGACTAGAACCGGCAAATTCTCCCTGTATCGGCTGCTGGAGTAACATCTGCAAAGACAGAGATCCAAACCGTTTTAGCTCTAAAAAAATAAAGTCAGACTCCAAAGCAAACTTCCTCTGTGAACACACCAGCTTTTTTCCACAGGGAAGAAATATACAGCTTTGTCACAGGAATAAATAATATAAACAGCCCGTCAACTTTTTATATTTCTACATGTTTGAAGTGTCCAAATTTGCACAAATACAAATGCTTGTATGTTTAGAATTATGTGCCCGTACCTGTAGATTAGCAAGTTGTAGTTTCTCTTTAATGTCGTGCAGCTCTTGTTGTTGTGTTTTGATGTCGGCCTGTAGGATGCGTGTCCGCTCTTCTAGCTGCTCTTTTAGCTGATGCATGACGCCTAACTGAGGCTGCTGGAATCCGTACAGAGATTGTGTCTGCAACCCACATGCACACGCAACACTGAGAACACAACGGAGCAAACGCAGCGCTTTTCTACCTTTTGGGAACTGTAAACTTCTTTCAAATCCGGCCATTCTTTACACTGAGCCAAATAAAGACATGACTGACTACACGGTTACATAACATGTTGAAAAGCCATTTTAGAAAACAATTTGGAGAGTTACGAATGCCACTGTGTGCTGCAATAGGCAGAAGTTACAAATACTATTTATATCAATCAACTGGAAGTACATTCACAAATTTTTATTTTTATTTTAGATGGACTAAGTGGCTGCATTTTGTATGATATTGCAGCCATCGTATTAGGTTCAAGTCCAGCAGGATTTGGGACCAGTGCAAAACCATTTTTATTCCTGCAGCAGTCACCCGGTCTTTCTATTCTACGATTACAAGAAGCTGTAGCTTTACTTACACATGGAGAGAAAGAAAAACAGAAAAAAGGGGAAATAAAGAGAGCAGCTGTAGAAGACTGACCATAGTGGAATGCTGACTGCAGGAGGGGGAGAGTGACGTGGGCTCAGAGGAGCTCTGCCTCTGAATCAGGCTCTAAAACAGAGAGACGATACACAAACACATGAACACAAAGTGTGAAAACTCACTTTAATATTGTGCTTGCATTTAAGTATGTCTTATCGGGGTGTGGACACCACCACCCTACAATGATAAAATCCATTTTTTAAATGCCCCCAAAAACCTACAAATTGTCAATGATCAAAGCCATTTTGAATTTCAGAGCAGTATGATGTCTTATTGGCTAAGCCCCACCCACAAGTTCTATATTAGTATTTCCTTCCTTTGATTGTGGAAAACTGATTGCACAAATTGTGAAAAACGGGCATCCAGGAAATTGTTGTTTTATTCAGCTTTAAATTGAGTTAACGTAAGACTTTTACTTTGTTACTAATGGCCTCTGTGTCACATAAATGCTCATTCCATGCATCAAAAAATCCATCAGTTTCCACCCAAATCTTAAGCAGCACAATGTACTAATAAGATATCAGCCTATTAGAATGATTTCTGAAGGATCAAGTGAGACTGATGAAGATGTGGGTGTTTGTACCTTTGATCCACTCTGTGGCATTCTGCTGGAACTCTTCTCAGGACCAATGGAAGCAGATTGCCGTGACGACGTGCATGCTTCCGTGTACCTCACTGATGAGTTCGCTATGGACACAGACGCACACAGGCTTTAACACGATCACCTGATGCATCTGAAGTGCCTCCTCATGACTGCAGAGAGTTAGCCGAGGTATGTGTTTGTACTTACACGCTGAGTCAGACAGCGCTGTGTGTGATGATTTCCTAGAACTCTGTGATGACACTGATCGAGCGCTGCTGATTCTTTCCCATGTATTTTCCAAAGGAGGACACATGTCCAAAAACACCTCCTGCCCCTGCACACAAAGAGATGGTTCACCCAAAAATTTAAATTGGCAAGATATAGAGAAGTTTGTTTCTCAGTTGGAAGAGATTTGGAGAAATTTAGCATTGCATCACTTGCTCACTAATGGATCCTCTGCAGTGAATAACTAAAAAAAACCCCAAAACAAAACATGACAATACTCCACACCACTCCAGTCCATCGATTAATGTATTTTAAAGTCAAATGTTGCATTTTTGTGAGAAGGAAATGACTCATTAAGTCTTTTTAACTTTCAACACCAAAATCAATTACTGAAAATCCATAATAATGCTTCCCCCAAAGAAAAGGTCATCCTCTGTTGTCCTCTCACATAAAAACACAGTAATATACTGTATTTGTTTAGAACTGTTTTGGACTGGACTGTTCATATTTCTCTTGATTCAGACTTCAAGATTGATTTTTGAATGGAGAAAGTAATACTATGGATAGAGGACTGGTATTTTAGCAAGTAGCAATGGTTTGAAGATTAAAATGTCTTAAAAATATTTTTTTTTTGTCAGGTGATGGACTGGAGTCATGTGGATTGCTTGTGGATTATTCTGATGTTTTCATCAGCTGCTTGGACTCTCATTCTGACGGCACCCATTCACTGCAGGGGATTCATTAGTGAGCAAGTGATGGAATGCTAAATTTCTCCAAATCTGTTTCAACTCAATCTAAATATTCCTTTAACATGAAAAGCTATTTATTAAACAAACAGGAATAAAGCACTGTGTGTGTTTCCTGGGCAGGTGTAGAACCTTAATTGAGGATGTTGCCATATCAGATGAGCTTTCCTCCAATCCAATCTCTCTCCTGCGTTCTGCTCGGACTTCAGCATAGCTTTAGATAGACATAAAAGCATTTGTTTTTACTTCTCATCCATTTAACTCATATTACAGGATCAATCCACAGCTTGTCACAATGAAAATATATTGAATTTCTGAGAATATGGTCACTTTTGAAGGCCAAACTAAGATTTGTAGTTACGCATTCTAACCACTAGATGGAAACATAAGTTAAGCAAACGACACTGTAAAACGCTCAATTAATTTTGCTGACTAGTTCAAACATATTAACTACTTTTGAAGTAGTTATGAACAGGCGTTTGTACACAGATATCCGTAAGTTACAAATATTATCAATCCTAAAATATGTTCAAGCTTGAATGTGTTTGTGAGCATTTTTAAAGGTGTTTTTGTTTATATGCATATAAATGAGAGTGTGTGGCATGCACATACTTTCCATACACATGTATAAATGATGCTTGTGTGTGTTTTACCTGACCACACTGTGTGTGCAGACGATAAACTCTGGTTTGGAGTTCCACTGGTGGTATGTGATGTAATAGTGCGTTTGTAGCCAGATCCACTGCTGCCCTTTAGTCAGAAACCGATAGTAACAGGATTTTCCTTTCCCACACTGCATCACTGCAATACACACATGCACACACACACACACACCAACACACAAGATCAGTCTCTAAAAATGAGTTGAAAGCTTCTTACAGGGTCTTTCATCTTTCCTGGTAGGGGCATTTTCAGCTCCTCTGTGATTCACACAAGCAGAACAACATTTCCAAGACAGTATACTGACCTAGTTTTTAAAGAGAGAGAGAAGGAGCGAGAGAGATAACACTCACATTGTTTGTGACACTGAGCAATCAGCTCCAGGTCGTCCACATGGTAATAATCGTAACCCGAGGTCCCTAAAACCTCAAACGGCAGGTACCCAATGATAGGAGAGGCCCTGTGAGCACACACACACACACACACACACACATTTAGTGCATTACAGTGTACTCATAGTACGCTTCTACTGAGCTGCTACTAGCGCATACACAATTCCAAGCACTGGCATATTTTACAAAACAAGAACTCTTGTACTTTAACACCCTTTAAACTGGCAGTGCACTAAAGGAATGAATCATGGGGGCTCAGATGAACCTGCAGACACTCGTCACCATGGGAACCGCTGAAATAAGCAAGATGGGTATCCATAGCGATGTATGTGTCTGTGTGTGTAAATAAAGAGGCATGTAAAATTCACCAAGGCTACAATTATTTAATCAAAAATATAGTAATACTGTGAAATATGAAATTTAAAATAGCTGTTTCCTATTTTAACATTTTAAATGAATGAAATTTATTCTTGTTGAGGCATGTCCTTCTTGCTGTATAAAACACGTTTAAAAAAACTAAACAAAAACAGAGAAACAGAGAATGAAAGGGGGCAAGCGACGTGATGCCTCCATCGTGATATGATTGGATATGGCTGGTTATGTTTGGCTGTGATTGGTTCATGCGATGAATCTAGCTTCTTGTGTTTGTGCACTTTTTTGGACACCTAGATGAGCTCCGTGGACAGATCGCCGGATCCAGATGCACACACACACACTATAAGTCCTTACACAATCCAA
>JAUMHP010000180.1:145044-159141 GCA_032361065.1 Enteromius trimaculatus | reverse complement strand
TAATCGGTTAACCAGTTTCAACCGGCTAATGAGGCTCGGTGGTCGGTCAAGAAATTTTTTAGTTTTCGCCATCCCTAATATATATATAATTTTTAAATAACGTTCACTTTAAAACTATAAACAAGTGCTTTCACGGATGAAAGGAGGAGACATTAGTCATTACCAATTACCTAATCCTCAATGCAATCCCATATAGTAATGTAAGTATAAAGAAAGTAATGTAATGTAAGGACCCAAGCCGAATGAACATTTGCGCCACTTTGACTGGAATACACGTCTGCTTTTAAAAATATGAATTCACTTTTAGTTTCATGTACTCGGCTGATTTTCCAGCTGTGCAGGTACTGATATGCCTCGGTGCTTGTATAATTCCGCATCGAAGATCCGTCAAACTCAGAGCAACAAAATGAAATGATTAATAATGTCCTCATAAGTTATAGCAGGCCACTTCTTCATTTCATCTTCCCAATGTGTTATGCACCGCGGAAGTGGTAAATATTTACCATTACAGTGTTTAATAGTTGTCTGTGTGTGCTCTACACGCTCCTTATCTACCGGCTCCTGAAACGGAAGTCTAACACATTAAAAGGAAATACGTCATCATTTTCACTTCCGCGTTGCAAACTAAGGTGGATACATAGCATGAAATAAATGTATTTCAAATACATTGTAGTACATTTATTTTTCATTAGGGAATTTAAGTATATTTATATGTACTAACCTAATAAGAATGTAAATCAAAAGCAAAGTTACTACATTTAACATTTATTACAAGTAAGTGTTTACAAAGGACTAGTATAGTTCTGGGCATGGCTTGAATGTTTCCAATCTATTTCAATTCCAAGATTCTTCTCATTTTCACATTCCCTATTAGTGAAGAAGTAACCTAACAATGACATTCTACATGCAGATGAGGAAGCGGACCAATAATTCCAACATAGGCAAATGCCTCCTCCTCATCAATTCTCTTCCTCAACCAAATGCACAAAGAAAAACAAATGCATGTTCCTTACAAATGCTTGTTATCACAGCTAAAGTAAAAAAAAAAAAACTACCTATGCATCAATTATTAGTGTCTCTGTGTTGCTTGTTGGCAGGGAGTACTAAAAGTGACAAATAAAAACCCACCGTTATTATGAAACTTGAAATCTCCAACAAATTTGACATATTCGTACGTGGGCGGTTCTTTCAGGTCAATGTTCCCCCTTGCTAAATGACAGCAGAACTCGACGTGTGTCTCATCTAAAAAAAAGAAAGAAAAGAAAAAGAGTGCACAGGGAATGGAAAAAGAGACAGTTAGCAGTAGACGAATACACAAGGTTGAGGCTAATGTTCTATTACGGCTGTGACCCAAGTGTGACTTGATTATCCTAAAATAGAGTACAATGACCTGACTGGCCGTTCAACAGTCTCTGTGTGTGTGTGTGTGTGTGCGCATTTTAGGGATTGAGGTCAGGGTAAGAGATGTATGTGGGATTATCAGAGTGTTGTAACAGATAATCTGTGTTACATTGCACACACTGAGCCTCTATAATTAGGCATGAGTGTAATCATAGAGCACCCTACAGCCAGCCAATAAGACAGCACGCATTCACAGCATACTGCATACATCAGTGTGTGTGTGTGTGATGATCCATGCATGCATACTGTATATAAACTCACTGCTGTTGAGTAGGTCCACAGCAGAAGGCTCTGTCAGGAGCATGTGTGATGACAGAAGTTTATACACCTCTCCATGTTCTCGTTCTGGCAGGAAGTTCAAAATGTTCTGGTCCACCATATCTGACTGAGACACAGCAGTATCCATGACAACGTCACTCCTTACTCTTGTTAGTGCTACACAAATGCACTACATTTCCCACAATACTAAGCACTTAGGTACAAACAAAATTTCACAAGAAATCTAACACTTTTCACAAATAATGCTTTTTAAAGCTGCGGTCTGTAAGTTGTCGGTTTGAAAACCTGAAAGTGCAGTTGTGTGTGGATTTATCTCGCTTGCATGGGTTGTGCATCGGCATGTATCCAGCAGATTCATCTAGTGTTTTAAGGTGACTGTGTAGCAGTCAGTCTCCACACCAGTGTGAATATTTACTGTACTTTACAATTACAGATTTTAGCCTACGTCTTGGAATATATGATACGAATTTTTACTGTATATTGTCTTCTGAACAAATAAAGCTTGGAATACACTGTTGACGCTAGTTGAGAATCAGTCTACAGATTAAACCCGACAGATTCCACTAAAAATCGGGTAGTGTATGATGCTCACAGACTACATTTTTTAGCTTTAGACTTTGATTCCATCCTGAGGTTTTCAAACATGTTTGATATTTTCAGCCGATTATGGCTGGTTATGTACTTGCTCAAATATTGATTTCGGAAGAGTCCTTGTCACAGTTTTGGGTTTCTCAAAAGCCGACAATGTCATAGTTTGGTAAATTCTTGAGGTTATCCTGGAGGCTACATCAGACATGCTAAAATAAAATACAAATTGTAGCAACTATCGGAAATAAATAAGCTAACATTATTAAAACTAATTAAATCTCAATCACTAAACAAATAAATTAGCGCATATAGAATTCTAAAACTGCCTTGTGGATAGAAGTAGCTTTCTGTTGTTATATGAGCTAGTAGTTCCATCCAATCCAACCACCATCTGAAGAAAATCTTAAGAGTATTAGCACAATCGGAGTAGATCCATAATGGCTACATGGCCTTCAGTGCCACCTGAGGTCAGCTTGTTCTGTTCCTCAGTAGCAAGGGTCTGATAATCCCTCCTCTCTGCTTAATAAGGCCAAAGGTCAAAGTGGGTTTGACGGTTATGAAAGTATCCATCTGTATCATCGACCCCGCATTTGTAACTCACACACAGCAGGAACCGAAATAAAGGTAGTCTGGAAGCAAATCTCATTAAACTGGCAGCATGTGATCACACCATGAATGGATTTTGACGCATTTGCAGCATGAAGAAGAGAGAAACACTGATTCAGGTTTATGAAATAGGCTTTTTTTCTGTAATAAGTGAAACCACTTAACTCCCAATAACCTTCCACTTCAGTTGGGGGCCTATTTTTCTTACAATTTCAGAAAAATATCCCATGCATATTTCATGCACTTGACATTTCATGATTTTAGATACTGTAAAAAAATACAAGGCCCAAAATCTTTGAAGCATTTCCTAAGAACTGTGGTCGACAGCCTACAGAAAACCTGCTGTGTGTGGGCTGCTTAATCTAAGTTTAGAAAAACATGACAATTATATTACCAATAAACATGAGTTTATTAGCCCAGTCATGGCATTCTCTCAAAGAGTTCATTTGATGAAATGTAAAGCACCACATAAAGTTCTCTTGGATGGATTGGTGTTTATTGCACTGGAATCACTTACCGGCAGATGACCAATGAGGGACGAGACGCTGTCAGATACATATATGATGTTCCCATCTGTGGTAAGAGCAATTAGGAAACCATCCAATGCCTGTCATAACACAAAAAATGTCGTCATGAATCTATATACTGATGGCAATTTTCCTTTTGTTATTAAATAAATGGTTTATCTAACAAAAGAAAATTCTGTCAGTACTGAATCATTAGAAACACATGAAGGTTTCCCAACCTCGCTGCTTTTACATGCCTTATTCACTGGACTTGTACCTTGGAAAATCTAAGACTGGGAAGTGAGAAGAGCCAGAGGTTGTTTTGGAAAGGAAGTGTTTGAGTGTGAATGTTTCCTTAATGTTGGAAACTCTGGGGATAATTCAAAAAAGCCCCATAAAAACCTCAGCTTCCGGTTTTAAGGCTACAGGAATGCTGTGTGCAGGTCAGCCTTGACTCACTTCGTTAACATCCTGTATTTCTGCGACATGACTGAAGTTGAACTTACATGGGTTTCCTTTATTTGTAATGCGTTTCTTTTTAAGCAGGCTCCACCGTTATGCCTGAAGCAGTGCTATAAGGCATCTCATAGCCTTGCAAATACATGATGTGCTGACAGCAAGGCACTTAAGAAATACAGCTGAAGTGTGGAGTATTCCCATAAGGCAACTAAGAAACTGAAGGCTGATGGAGCAGATATGACTGTTACGAGATTCCTTTACCTCCAGCATTAACTGGGTGAATTCCTCGTTGCTGAGGAAAGAAGGCTTCCAGTCCTGCCGGACCTCACAGGATTCTGTTTGCGCCGTGATCTCTGGAAAACATCAGACAGCAGGAAAATGTAGTGAGAACCTGATTTTGGAATTCTGAGACAGGATTTGTGTGGAGTAATTGGTTTGGATGCGATGGGCAAAAAACGAAACGCAATTTCAATCCAACAGTAAGTTGGAAACCTCAGTGGGACGGTTTATAGGAGCAGTGAAGTCTGCTGCCAGTAAACCTTCTGCCGATGGCCTGACAGCTGTGCCCTGGATTCAGACAGGAAATGGAACTGGGCCCATTACACAGCAGCTCCTGGCATACAAAGGTGTTAGCAGTGATGCTCTCAGGAGCTTGAAGAGGTTTGCTCCTCCCACCAAATGCAAAAATAAATGATTCGGTTCTAAAGAGTCCAAAATGTGCGTAAATAAAACGCAGGCAAAGTTTAAATCAATTGTGGCTCTGATAATACAAACTGATTTGAATCCAATCAAATCAAACCGGCGTCTACCAAACGAAACATCTGCAACTCGCTTGTCTTCTAATGAGGTTTACCGCTCTGGAAAATCAGGTTTATCTATAAGGTTTTTTTCCCTCTTCAGAAATGCATGCGACTGCACATATTCAGAACATTGATTGCATACACAAATATGAGGAACAAAATCATGATTCACCATTCTGTTTTTTGAAAATAATTTGTGCTTTTGGATTAAAAATCCAAAAGTCCAAATCATAAAAAAAACACACAAAAAAAACACAACACTAGATTATAAACAACTATATATATTTAATTAACTTTAATGCGGCCCTAATATATAATTATATTTAATTAATCTACATTAAAGCGTTAAAGTCCCGGCCCTAATATACATCCAAAAAGAAAGTAAAACAAAAAAGAACAAAAAAGATAATATCAGCACAAAAATCAATCCAATGAGAGTGAAACTTGGGTGGTTGGGAGAAGTGCACCAACATTAATGTCAATAAAACTATATTTTTCCATCTGGTTTTATTTATTCTCCCTCACCTTTCTGTTTCTGCAGGAAGTCAATGGTTCTTTGTAGGATGGTGGATTTGTCCATCTTGCGGGGGTGACCTTGACCCTGCAGCATCGTACACAGCTCTTTAATGAGAACATTGAACTGGTCTCTTCTCTTCTTCTCGGATTTATTACGGGACGCCCTGCAGAGAAATTTCAAGAGATGGACAAAAAGCATGCATTGAAAATAAATTTACATATGTTGATACACACAAATATATAAAATGGATTCAAATAGTTTAAGGAAACAGATTTAATGATTTTTCTGCTTTCAGGGTTTGTGCATGATTTCTAATGAGAATATCCCAGACAACTGTAATGAAATACAAACACGTCTACTACACACTCTTTCACAATTCAATTACAATTACGGATAATGATTCTAGGCTTCCAGCTAATGGTTTATATGAAGTCTCCAAATGAAAGATTACTCTAGTCTAGGGTGTAAACACTCTAATTTTTAACATTCCTGACACTTGGGAAACATTACCTAATGAGTACAATTGCAAACACCTGTGCTGCTGTAACAGTCCTTCTGTGATACACAACATCATGCAAACTGACAAAAATGTTTTTATTTTAAATTTTTAGAATTACTCATGTTACAAAAAAAAAATTATCCTAATTTTAATAATAATAATAAAATGTCATGACCATTAGCATTTGTAGCTGTACGGAGAGTAAAAGCAAAAAAGCACCATAATTAATCAATTAAAAATACATATACTGTATATATTTTTTCCCCATCAAAAATCCTTTCAAACCTTTCCATTATCTCTAATTTTCATTACTCTCTATCTCTTAGCCCTAGACACTTTTCCTCAAAGAAAATCTATTGTGTTGAATGAAAGTGTGAAGAGCTTTTAGAATTGTGATTTCTTAAATCACCTCTGGACACAATTAAAGTTCACGGGTTCGCAGTCTTATGTGGGATTTTATCATTCAACATATTGAAGAGCTAAACACACAGACCTTTTTGCTCTGTCCTTCTCATCTTCATCCATTAAATCGTCCACACAGCTGCCTGTGCTGAGAGGAAATCACGGGGAAAGGTGTTGTATTTAAAACTGATTTCTGGCCCAATTAAAATCCCACAAAAAGAACAAGCGTGTTGTGACGTTAGTGTAGACTTACTCCCATTCCCTCCGGGTGGACGGACAAAGGCCTCCAAACTCCAAAAGGTTGTCCATGCTCACTCCTTCTCCCATTCAGGCCGTCTGGAAAGGCTGGAGTGTCCCATTCGTGTCTTCAACACTCAAAACACCCACAGAAATTCTAATGGGCACCACACGCTAACAACCTAATGCTTGTGGTTAGCCACCACTCACAAATCTCTGAAGGCTAGCCAACTGTATTGACTGACAGCCAATAGATACTGTAGTTATGTTCTTACGGCTAGCCAGTCCTTAAGTGCCTAAACCTCAGGATCCACATCCAGGCAAATCTGCTAATGTACACTTCCAACACATTTTTTTCTCTCCGTGAGGTTAGAAACAGAAGAACCTGTTGAGGAAAACAAAAAGGGTGTTTTAGTTGTCAGGGTTTTTTTTGCTGTATTTATGAGTGCTTTAGTCTATAAATCATTCATTTGGGTACTAAAAAGTATACTTAAGTATACATCATTTTACAATTATTTTATTTTACATCCTCTCTCTCTTTTCAAACTTCACACTTTAGCTAACGAATAAACCAGGGGAACTGGATACAACATGGCTGGAAAGCTGGTTGAAAAACTTTTATGCATCTTTGATGTCTGGTTCAAATCAGAAAGTTGTATTTAATCATGATAAACAATGTAAGTAGCATACAAGCAGAACATCTGTTTGTAGTCTTTTCATGAGGAGGTAAACATTTTTGTACATAAATCAACAAAAAGTTTCAAACTAGCCATTTTTTTTCTAATAAAACTGTATTTTCAAGGCAGGAAAAATGGGAAAAAGACCACTGACATTAATTAAATATTCTCTTTCTCTCTGTCAAATGAATAAAACATTGGCACTTCTCCAGATACATTACACTTCACCAGAGCCAGCAGAGATACCACATGCTGCGTGCTTCGTAATCAAAAATCGTACACAGTTGAAAACTCAAGAGGAGTGATGTTAAAAAAAAAAATTCTTTTCTTTTAAAAAGTAGATGTTGGATAATTTCAATCCAGACTCTTGCTTCAAACATTATTCCTGACAGCTAAAATATTTTCTTTAAAAATTTAAAACTATTCAGTGATATTATTAACCCTTATGTACTGTTGGTGATGTTTTTATCCACTACAGGCTGATTTTGAGTTTTAATTTGGCCACAACTTTCTCTGTGTTTCAGGAAAGGAAATGATTTTTGGTGACAAATCTTATTTTGACACTCTTTTTTTTGTTGTTGCATAAATCTGTTAAGCAACATCAGTCCTGATCAAAACTACTAAATGTATAAAAAATGTATACATATAGGATAGGATTTTGACTCTTTAATTGCCAAGTCATAAGTGATGTGAGTGATTTGGGAAAAAATAAAACATACAGAATGACTTATTTTCAATATAAAAGGAAATTGTGGACTGGATATTTTTTTACCTTCTATCACAGTTTTGGACCTGTGAAAGTTTAGTAACAACATTTGCTTTGAGTCATTGTTGGCATCCGATTTTTTTATTTTTTCTCCCTCATTTACTGTTCGTGTCTGTTTTTGCGCAATTGATTTCCATTATAACCACATTTTCTGATTTGCAAAGCCACGACACCATATAATCATGCATTCTTGATTGTTGGTGGTTTTCTTTGTTGGAAAGAGGTGAAATTTGTCATTTTTACACTTTTATACCAGGTGGCACCATTAACCCTTTAGATAGGCCTGTGCAAAAAAAAGCTTGGTGTCTGGCTTTTTATATGGAGTTATGAAGAGCATAACAGCAAGTTATAGCTTGTGTGTGTGTGAGTGTGTGAGTGAGACCTTTGCGCACAATGCGTCTGAGAAAATCAAAATAAGCGCCTGGTCTCTCAGAACTAAATGGAGTAAACAAAAACACAGTACGTTTATTTATGCACCTGCTGCTTTTTGATGATGAGAAGTACAGACTAAACAAAAACCTGACCCCTTCAACGAGCTGCAGCGACTTCTCCCTCCGACAACACAGACTCGGGAGAGTCAGATCCTGATTTTGTTGTGGCACCTTCATCATCCTCTCCAGCCTCCACGGAAGGTGAGGAGGATTTAGAGGATCCTGGATCTGGGTGGACTGGAAGAAACCACAAAGTGTGGTTTTCCACCAACATTAGCCTGCCAGAGGCGTGACTCCAGGGCCAACACATTATGCCATCGCAAGGGTCCAGTGGATTCTGTGTTCAATCTGGTTTTTTTTACGGAGCTGATGATTGACCTCATTGTCAGCATGACCAACCTCCATGGGCGCTGCACAATAAGAAACTGTTTCATTGTTATTTCTCCATCCATCCTCAACTCTTACACCATTGTTCAGTTTATTTGAAGCATTTTCGTTCATAATAAATGATGTTCATACATTTTTTTTTTACTGAAAAAAATGGAAAAGTGTATCACTGAAAGATTTTAAGGTTCTAAACTGGCTTTACCATCAAGAAAAGACAAGCATTTCACACATAGGCTGTCCATACTTCTCAACATAAAAGACAGCAGGTGCATGAAAACACTTACTATGTTTTTAGTTGTGACAACTGAGGAGCATATTTAGATTTTCTCAGACACATCAAGATGAGTGTGCAAAGGTCTCTCTCACATTCTCTCACACACACACTATAATTCGCTGTTATGCTCCATATAAAAAGCCAGAAACTAAGGTTTTTTTTACACAGGCCTATCTAAAGGGTTAATGGTGCCAACTGATGATCAACAGTAAAAACTACACATTTTACCTCTTCCCAATAGGGAAAACCACCAACAATCAATAATGCATGATTAAATGGTGTCATGGCTTTGCAAATCAACTTGGCAACTAAAGAGTCAAAATCCTGGAATTTTTTAAAAAGATTTATTAGTTTTGATCAGGGCTGAGGTTGATTAACAGATTTATGCAAAACCTTTTTACAGCAGTTTAATTTAATGGATGTTTTCATCCCGAACATAACGAAACTGTTGTAAATTTGAACAATGCACAAGGGTTAAATATTAAAGCAAATGTAAAATGTAATCTTACTTGAGACAGAGTGAATATATGATGTAATCTTTAGGTTTATAAATGGTATAAACCATATGCTCCAATATACTGCAGGTACATTTGTTTTTCTAGGTTACAATCTCCCTTGATCCGATCTACTGTAATTTACTTTTGCAGTGAAAACGTGAAAAATCTGCATGTTATATGGAATGTGTTTTGATAAAGTCATACATTTTCATCATTTTTTTAACCCAAGTTAAGGCGCTACAAAACCTGTTCATCGTCTAGAGCTACACACTCATTCAATAACTGCCTGCAATGGTTTCTCACGCCATCCTTTTCAGTGATGAAGATTCTGGGTGTATCAGAGCTGTTTTAGCTCAAGTCTAATTATAAACAAATCAGCTGTCGATCTCCACCTTAGTCCATTCAATAATCCCTCTGCTTTGGTTCGAACTGAGGTGCTGCTTACTCACTTTTTGCATTAAACGTTTAATGCAATATCCGATGACAAAGAAATGAAAATGCACAAAACCTATTGTGTTGACACCTAAGCTTAAGCATTAATGCAACACTGGCACAACCCTCAGGAAATGCTGCTTCGGCAAGGAGTGCCATGACCTAGAAACATCTTTTACGCCAAGCTCTTTTCATAATTCAACAAAACAGACAAGAATAAAGAGGAAGAAGTGCGATTGAGACAGGTGAGTAAGTAAAGAGTGTACGAGAGAGTGAAAGGAGAGTGTGTTGTATGCACACACACACACACACACACAAATAATCAAGGGGATAAACCTCTTCAAACTGCACCTACAAATTCTCTATTAGTAGTTCTGTCATATGTCATGTGAAATATATAAGCATGTTCAAAAACAACATGTTATTGTAGTTTCAAAAAAATATATCTTGAATTAAACGGTTTTGTTTTCTCCTGCTGACATGAAAAACTAGCTAGCATGCTAATCTGTCAAGAAAAATACACTTAATTACAAAGACTGTTTTATTCTATTTTATATTGCTTATCAAATCTTGCTTTAATTATATGATATTACGATATTTTAACTGGAAAGCAAGACATGACTGAGAAAATAAAAACAAAACAGATAAACAAACAAACCTGAAACCTGACACAGAATTTCAGTCATTAGAAGGATTTCAACATAAGCTTTTAAGTTACATGGCATGTGAATTTTTGTCTTGTTAGGAGGTTCTCTGCAATTAAAGGCCCATCTTGGCAAGTATATTTGGCTTCTTGTTTGGACATTTGCCAGTAACATAAGTCAATTTGGTTAGAAGCGCCACCTACAACAAGAATATTAATGAAGGAATACAAGCTTCTGCTTAAACGGCACTAAACAAATTAATGTGTGATTTACTATGTTTTCAAAGTAGTCTGTGGGATGACTAAATAACTAGTTGACTACATTAGCACTGAAGGAGGCTGGTTTAGACCTGGTTTTTGACCCAGAGTCAGAGGCTTTCATTCAGAGGCAAAGGATGTGAAAACATTTTCACCAAAACTTTCCTTGCAAGTCTTTTAATAAAAACACAAGATAGATCATATATATATCAGGCATGTGATTGGCTAAGGACAAAAAAGGAAAACTATACTAAGACAACCCCACAGTTGTACAGTATGTCACGCGTGGTGGGAGTGGCGGCGCTGAATGAACCTTATTGAAAAATGTTAACTTACCATCTTATCAGTTAACGGTTAATAATCGAATAATGGATTGCGGTTATTGGTTGGGCAAATAAACTGAAATGAGCATCCCTAATAGCTAGCAAATACAAGTAAGTGAATGTTAATGCAGCTTAAACATCCTGCCATAGTGGAAAATCACTCAAAATCGATCATCTAAAATATATATATAATTCTTAATAATTCTTGTCACCAGGGGTGGATTTAGTGAATTTGGGGCCTCAGGCAAATATAGGAATGGGGCCCAACATTTACTTCAATGAACTTTGAGGTTCCTTTTTTGTTGTCAAAGTTTCTGCTGCACAATGGTGCCCCATAGTTACGTCCAGTCTTTCTACAGTTTTCATGTACATATATAATTTTTTTATTAATATTTACATTTATTCATTTAGCAGACACTTTTATTATTTCATGTTGTAGACAACATAGCAATTGATTTACAGTTATACAGGATTAATCCGGAAAAATCACATCCCTGATATATATATTTATTAGTGCTATATGTATATATTTAATGAATGGACATAACTGGGAGAAATGAATTGTACTCGCTCACAGAGCTTAAACTATCAGCACATATCAACTGTGGTTTATGAAGTAATTCCAGAAATCTGTCAGTTTTTCCTTATCAGCTGAGAAGAGGTATGTGAGATAATGACTGACCTATATTCACATATAAACACACCTTTTTAAAATATGCTTTGCACTATATTGACAGAGGTAATACAATTGACTTAGTTCTGGAGCAAAAATAAAAGATTTATAATATATATACACATATAAGATTGTAATAAAAAACTTCTAAACAAAAAACTGGGCTGACAATTCTAATGTTACTAAGAGAAAACTGCTTACTATATCACCCACAATTTATGCAAATGTTGTTACTTCTTCAGAGCACAGAGAGAGCAGAAGGAGAGAATCACTATGATTTGTACCATACATGAGTTGGTTAAGAATAGTTTCAGCAAAACTGACCAGACAAGCACAAATGAGAAGCAGTAAGATTTAGTTCAGCTGGGTAGAATAAGAATAGAGCACCTCCACAAACTTTAGAAATACAGCACATTACACACATCCACCCACTTTCACACACACACACACACACACACACACACACTGTGTTCGGTCTAATCCACATCTAATTGTGTCTGACAAATAGTTCAAGCCTTTGAACTACTCCTTCATATTTAATTCACATTAAAACTGAAATGGAAAAAGATGATGAAAGAGAAAGGACACAAAGACAGCGAGACGCAGCAAACTTGCTGCTAATGATTAATACAGCAGACATTCTGCTAATAACAAACCGCAAATTCTCTGTCTATTGTATGATGAGCACATAGGATTCACTCTTGTGCTCGAGTCTGAAACAGCTGGATGGAGCACAACAGAAAAAAACAGAAGTCAAAGGTCTCGAGGTACATTCCTTAACATTTTTGCCGTTTTAACACAATGAATGTGCAATGGGCCAAAATGATGTCTATCTCCATGTGTGTATCACATGAATTTAGAAAATTAATTTAGAGATACTTCTCAGTGATGATTTTACAGTTTTACCAAAAGGTTTAAATGGTTTAACACTTATTTTCTTAAAAAAAAACAACAAAAAAAACCTCCACCCTCACTACTTGACTTGATTGTGACTCATTCCTAACAAAATGAACTCTTCTTTCATAGTCTGTTGAACATCAGTTCTCAGCTGATATTAACGAAGCAAATTCTCTGGCAATAATATATACAGCAAACTATCTGCTTATAATGAACAGCAGTCACTCTGATAAATATAAAATGCCTACAAAAATGAATTCATCGAACTCTCCAGGACTAATAAACACAGCAAACTCTCATGATAACAAACATAGCAAACTCTGTGCTGGTAATGAACCCAACTATCTCTTTGCTAAAAGCCTATTCAAATATCAACTCTCAATTACAATTAACAGAACAAACGCTGATAATAACATAGAGCGAAAGCTTTGTAAAACTATTTACTCATATTCAAATTAGTGCTGAGAAATAGATTCATGGCTATAAAACACAACCAGAATATAAGTGTGTGTTCACATAATATATGTGTATTGTGGATTTTGTGTACACACACAGAGGCAGTGTGTATATGTGACTGACACAAGATGAGGTCAACGTGGGATGAAAATTTTGGACTAGGTGTGCAAAGACCTTTAGGATGAAACCAAATTAGCAGCATGCTACTTCAAGATCAATAATTCATGAGGTCATGAATCATGTAAATCAAGAGTTGTGCATCTTGCTGTCTAACACACCTCTCTACTCAATGTGAACATGTGCTTAATTCTCAGCGGCAGCAAACAGCACTGTAAAACATGAACACATTGTTTATGAAAAGTTTATAGACACAAAAGAGGAAAGAACAGAAAGACTTAACCACATGAAGGAAGCCACTGAGGAAAAAAAGCTTTTTTTTCTCCCATGCAGAAAGACCTGAATATTTCTCTTTTGTGCCTCTGTCAGAAACAAACAAAATCCACTTAAACAAAAAATCTATTTTGGATGCGATTAATCATTTTACAGCACCTATATATATATATATATATATATACACACACACAAATATAAAAGAAATCTGTTGTAAACTGGCTACCCCTCCTTGTCCAAATATCTCAAACTAAACACATTTACACAGGCACATATTCACACTCATTCTTAATATACTCAGCGTATCCCCTTAAACAGGACAGAAACAAATATTGGATATCTGATCTAACTTTCAGAAATGGATGAATGTGCATGTGTGCGCGCACGCGTATTCCTCCTACCTGGCTGGCCACACAGAATATACCTTCAGCCACACCCAGTGATGTGTAGCTCACACAGATACATGTTTACAACCAACAACATGACCTCAAATTACACACACACACACACACACACACACACACACACACTCAAAGAGCAATGAGCTCAAATCAAAGTTCAGATTAAGAATCACTTTATGAAAAACACAGACAGTTCCTGGAAACTACAGGGCATTACCAACTTCTAAACACTCCTTACAGATATTAACTGGAGAAGGAAAAAAAAAGCTAAAATTCATAAAATTTATATATACATATA
>JAUMHP010000180.1:89533-117590 GCA_032361065.1 Enteromius trimaculatus | reverse complement strand
AATAGTGCTCATTTTGGCTTCATATAGAATGCTGTATAATCTACATGGTATACATAACATATACAACAGGATAAGTTTTGGTTATCTGTAACATCAAGGAAATAGAGACATTTGGGACGTGAAATAGAGAGTGAAGGAAAGAGAGGGTGTTTGGTGTTTAAGTACAGATCAGAGCACACATTGCTGTCCCAGTGCCCTGGCAGAATACCCAATGAGTCAGTGTGCAGGCTCGCTCCAATGTACCAGCCTGAGCTCAAAGCATAACTGGTCCAAGATCAGCATGAAAAATACAAGTCTGTGCCCAGCAAGTCAAGATGGCCAGATCGAAACCAGTTTTAGTCTTGATCATTAGCAACAACAGATCACTACTGATCAGAAATGACAGTGCATAAGTCATAATAATACTCTGAACTCTGAATGCTGAGCACAAACACGTTTTCTCTTGTGCCGGACAGTTTACATAAATGTGTTTACTCAAATTAGCTTCTGTGGATTACTCTGAGAAAATCTGGAATAATTTAGAATAATTCTTTCTTTCTGACTTTCATCTCTCTCTCTCTCTCTCTCTCTCTCTCTCTCTCTCTCTCTCTCTCTCTCAGTCTGAACATGAAGGAATCACTCTAAAATTCCAAGATAATATGCGAGAGAAGCCAGTCTCCATGGCAATGGTCGCTAGTCGGTGAATCACCCCTAGTTACTTTTGCACAATCAAAATACAGGATGAGAGCCCAAATTGTGTCCATGGCAACTTAGCGGATGTGTTCCACTTCGGATACAAGACTCTGGTTCTGCAGGTTGAGACGGGACTCATACTTAGACCAAAAATATTTGCAGACGTCTGAACCAGTTTCTGCCCTTTGGTTTTGCTTCAGATCCCATTACAGCACTAAAGTAGATCTGTTCCATGAGACACTTAGCCAACTACAGCTGTGTCCCATACTTAGCATGAAGCACTAAATATGAGCAGAATTATGTGAATATTGTATTAAATGCATTTCATCGATTATGTAACTGTACTAAAAAGGTGACGTGGCCAACTGACCAACAGCCAAGAAGTGACTAACCTTCTTTAATGGACATGTCCTTCCTCTTCTTTAATTCACCTATCTATCATGTATCAGACATCATCATTAGATATATGATTTATTTATGAAATAGACAATCTATATCAATTATTTATTTTAAATGAGATCTTTATGTACAGTTTGTAATGTATCAGAGTGTTGCTTGTACTGTAGTGTATGTGTGTAAGTCTGAACTGGTTAAGACCTTTCTGACCTCAGTCGGGTCATGTATTGTCTAACAGTAGAAAGCTACATTCACATGCACACAGGAAATGGGGAGGATTATACAACATCCTCTCACCTCTCTGCATGTGTGTTTACACGACGGGAGTGAGTCACAGGGAATAATAGGGGAAGATTCATACGCACACACACATATACTCAAGCACGTATGCACACTCACAGATACGTACACACAGACCTGGATTAATAATAATAATGATGACGCACAAATGTATGAAATATATCCGTCATCTCTGTGTGTCTGGGGAGGCAGGAGTGAGATGACACAATGAGTGAAACAGAAATAGACTGACTGCTAGTGGTTCCATCATGTGCTGTGTATTTCAGGTCAGGACTGCTATGTCTGAGGAACAGTTGGATAACAGCAATCCTTGCCCTATTTATCTGTAATGGCACCCCCACCGAGGAGATAGACCTGTATTTTTCATTCATTCCTCTTCCAACTTCCTCTCACTTCTGTATGTGCCAAAGTATTGCTGCACTAACATTAACCTGTGACCTCTCCATCTACTATTTCCATCTACTGTGTTATCAAGACATGTTTAGACCATGTAGGTTTCATTTAGTCAAGCAGTCCAAGGCTTGGATATCTGTACCCGTCTGAAAACCAATCCTGAAGATGGAGCCAGTTTATCTGCTTGCTTAGATATCAGATACTTGGTTCACACACTTTTACCCACACTTACAACAGTGATGATATCAGCAGGAATTGAACTGGCAGCCGTTCGGTTTCCTTTGATGAGCTACAACTAGACCACTTCACTTTCAACAAACTCACAAAAAGTAAGAACATTTATTATATATTATACACAGATGGCCACGGATGCTCAGTTTCAAAACATTTTTTAATAATGATTTGTCGAATAGAGTTTTTTTGAATTTAAAAAGAGTAGTTCATCATAATATGAACATTTATGCGCCCTTATGCCATCCAAGATGTAGATTAGTTTCTTTCTTCATCAGAACCGATGGGAAATTCATCATTACACCACTTGCTCACCTGTGGATCCTCTACCGTGAATGGGTGCCGTCAGAATGGGAGTTCAAATCGTTGATAAAAACATCACAATCATACACAAAGTAATAAATCCAAAGTAATCCACACCTATCCAGTCCATCGGTTAGCTGTAATGCTCGGGGTAAGGATGAGGAAACGAGTTGGTAAGTTTGAACGGTTTATTTAGAAAAGTGAGATTGTAGATGAGGTTAGAGCAATGGTCATGGGTGGTTATAATTAACGCCTCCTTTTAGTCCACAGCGTTTCTACTTGAGATGTGATGAGAGGTTTTCCATGGGGCAATGGAGGTGAGCAGATCACAATGAACTTTCTCACGTGAGTTAATCCATTTAGTGCAGGTTTCTTTCCTTAACAGGTGGTGGTGATCGGAAGGAGGCTTTCGGAGCTGTCGTCTGCGAAGACAGGCAAGTAGAACAGGTATGTTATCACAGGTAAGTATTAAAGCAAGCTCACTTGAATCTTTCGCTGTCAAGGTGCTGTGGACTTGAGGCTTAGCCGTGCAGGTGAGCGAAGGTGCAGGTGGATATTGTGCTGGCTTTTTCTCTCGTTGAAGGCATTCAGAATTCCATCGTGGGATTTTCAGCGTAACTTGGAAAAGATACTTAGAAAGACGGTGAAACAACATCAAGGTGAAGGATTTCACTATGATTGAGGCATGAAGGTAAGTAAAGGGTTTTTACCTTGATCACAGCCATCGAGCGAGTGGTGAGGTGAGTATAAAAAGCCAGCTTGATGAGGTGCGTACAGGTGCATTCAATCAATAGTCAGGTGACTGTGAGCGTGCGTAAATGACTGAGCTGGGATCAGTCTGACTCGATGGTGTGATCTGATTGGTTGGATCGGGCTCAGTACAGCCCGATGGTGTGACATTAGCATCTTGTGAAGTGTAAGTTGCATATCTGACATTTTTAACTTCATTGTTTATGGCTAAAATTCAAGTTCTTTCTGCATAATATTACTCATACTGATGGCACCCATTTGCTGCAGAGGATCCAATTTAAGTGATGTAATGCTAAGTCTATTTCAATAGCCTGAGGGTGAGAACATTTTCAGTGAACTTCTCCTTAATAAAATAACATGTATTAAATATGAGTCCCATATATTTTATTATGTAACAAGCCTAATGTTTTAGTAAAGCAATCTGTTATTTATTGTAATAGTCGCAGTTGAGCTGCAGGTTATGTGTTGTTTAACTACACTCTTTAGCCTTGACTATAGCATGACATCTCATATTTTATTGCTTAAACCTGAATGTCTATTGTTGTATTATAGACTGGTTCTGCTGACAGCATGGTAGAGTCCTGTAGTGAAGTGTTACTCGACTAGATTGCACAACTTATGAAGGGGGTGAAATAGAGATATAGAAGTAAACAGTGGCCAGAAAAAACAACAGAGCTGGAGGGGAAACCAGGAAATTCTACTAATTCTCCTTTTCCACTCTTCCTCTTCCATCCAGACATGCTCTCAATATTTCCGCAGCGATGTTTCCCTGCTTTCCTTGCCCAGTTTCATTGTTCAAGACATTTAACTCACTTTTCCCTTTCGTCTGTTTCTCAGTCATCATCATTTCTGGCTGCTTTATTAGTTGGATGTGTAAAAGCCCTCATTCCTTCCATTACCATTATCTAATATCTTGAGAAACTAGATTTTTGACATTCGTGAGCTGTAAGCTATAATCATCAATATTAATACAAATACTAAGGTGTTTTAATTGAGATGTAATGAATCTAGAATATATGAAAGTTTAACGTTTTGAAATAACATGAAAAAACTATTTTACAATATTCAATTTTTTTTAATGCATCCGTTTAAATTTACCGGCGTGACCTTATATTTCTTGACTAAAAATTAATTTAAAATGCCCATTAGTGCAGTAGAGCTTAAGATTGATCTCAAAACTGTATTCTAGATTTGTTCTCGTCAGTCTTAAACATGTCAGGGGTTTATTTCTGAATTACAATGTGAATAAAACTACATGTAAGCATCCCTTCTTTGGCAAACTTTGGCACATTTCTGCATGCAGTCATCTTCCAGCATTGCCTTGGGGTCATGTTCTCTTGTCCAAACTAGGCTAAGAAATGCAGAAACCTCTCAATAATCATGATTTCACTGCCCTCCATCACTGTCCCTAGTTTACTCTCAGGCTGATTCACTTGTCAAGCCTAATTACAGCGAGTGTCCACATGATAAAAAATGTGCAGAGCTTGAAAGCTAGCAACCACTTCTGATTTTCAAGACGGAACATGTAAAATTATTATATCGAGTTTAAGTGGGAGAGCTTTTGATTTCAGACAGTGTTTTAAATATCACATGGCTCTGTGTGATCAAAAATTAGTGTTAAATTGTGAATATATATTAGAGTAGGTGTAGGCAACGTCAGTCCTGGAGTGCTGACGTCTTAGCTCCAACCCTAATCAAGCACACCTGAACTAGCTAAACAAGGTTGTCAGGATTACTGAGGCTACAGGAAAGTGAGGGTTTTTTCAGGGTTGGAGCTAAACTCTGCAGGGCATCAGCACTCCAGGACCAACGTTGCCTACCCCTGTATTAGAGGCTGTTAATCAATAGATTTTTAAAATGTTATCCTAAAAATGGGCACAAACAATGGGAAGATGGAATGCTGGTTTATTTGCTACATTGGAACACATAATGTCGGAACTGTCATTTTAAACAATATTTATAACTGATAAAATGTCTAGTAAGAATTGCAATACTCTTTGGGCTTCAAAAGTGTCAATTTCCAGTAAAAATTTAGAAAATTGAAGTTCCAGAGAACAGCTTTAATTGATAAATAAAACAGCATGAAATGATTTTTTTTTAACTTACTTGTCTTAATAACACAGACACACTAATTTTAAACAACCAACTGTCTACATGATCACTGTATGTTTGTGTACAAATACAAGGGAAGACATTGAAATTACACAGAAGGGTGAAGGTCTGAATACAACCGATTCAACTTTGATTCAGAATATGATTCATCTATTGGATAGACTGAAATGTGTCCGAATATGACACTCCAGGAACAACGAACTTTCACGAGAACAGTGTGTCTCCTCTCCTGTCCTTCTATTAACCCTGCACAAAAACACAGATTATCATCTAACAACCTCCAGCCAGACCAAAGACGACCTCCACCGTTCCGTGAGATGAGGGAGAAATCAGGCATCTTCTCTCTGATGGGCTGAGACATTCAGGAGAAACGTAAACACACACAGGGAGAGATGGTGTCACTCCATTATGATTCTCTAGTTCAGGAAAGAATAAGACAGAGTGTTTCCATCTCTCCCCTCAGTTTGTATCGTCTTGCTTAATCCTGCTTTCCCTCTCTCCATTGGCGTGATCCCTCATTCCATGCAACATAAACGAAGAGCGCCAGAACCACATGGACGGCAAGCACAGCAACTATGGCAGCATAGAAGTAACTGTCATTGCTGGAGTATCCCAAAGAGGCTGTAAAGAAAAGGTGAGAAATAAGCACAAATCATGAACTAATAAAGCAAATCAGCACCTAAGGACTTAAATGAGCACCTTAGTAATTATTATTATTTTAAAGCATAAGGAAAAGGCTGGTTTATCACCATGTGGAAGCAAAATACCTTCAAAGAGAAAAGACTTTGATGCAAAATACAGTCCAATGGGTAGAGTTATCATCAGAAGAGTGAAAAACAATAGCGTCCTGAGTACAGACACCAGAGATCCGTCATTCCTGAATGAACGCAAGAGACAAAGAGAGATTAAACTAATCGAACTATTAGCTTTAAATCATCTTAAATTCAATTTTTGGACTATTTCAATTCAAAATTGCCCTTAGTCATTGTAATTATGGTGTAAGGTCACGTGCAGTCTGAGCAGAAAAGGCATAGAGACACATAATATCTTACCCTCTGAAATCAGGCGCGTTTGCAGGCGTGTCCAAAGTTGCCTTATCGTAGTTTTGCATTTTTGTATTTTTAATTATGGACTAAAAAAGAAGAAAGATGCGGGAACTCAATATCTCGTAATTCCGTTCTGCGACATCTTGAGTAATTTGCGCTTCCGGGTTTTTGTCACATGACGCGGATGAACGTGATAGCAGCGTGACGTGCGTTTTTGCGCATGTTCGCTAGGGGGCAGCACCATAACGAGTGTAAGTTTCCAGAATCACATAACACTTCTGAAACATCTCTAAACCAGCAGTATTCAGTTCTGGATCTTGGCGAACTGCGCATTTTTGTGTCTTCCTAACATTCCTGATTGAAATCAGAGGTTCGTTCCATAAATATAGTAGGCTTTGTCGGATTAAAAAGCTTATAAGCATGGATTTTGTAAAAGCACTACTACAATGGCTGCAAGATTTAAATTTGTATTGTTTTTTGAAAAATCTTAATAAAACTAAAACCAGAAAATATATTAGGTTTTGCGTTTGTAAATAAAGGTATTAGAAATAAAGAGATTGAAAATTCAAACCAGGTTAAAAACACTTACACTGCAAAAAATGCTTTCTAAGACTAGATTTGTTTGTCTTGCTTCCAGCCAAAATATCTAAAAATGATCAAATCTAGAAGGATTTCCTCGACAAGAAAAAAATATTATCTTGTTTTCAGAAAAAAGTATTAAAAATAAATAAAAAAAATTTCCTTGAAACAAGCAAAATAATCTGCTAATAGGGTAAAGGTTATTTCAAACAAGATTATTTTGCTTACCCCATTGGTAGATTATTTAGCTTGCTCTATAAAACAATATTGTTTTGATTTCAGTATTTTTACATTTTTGGGGGCTGGAAACAAGACACAAAATCTAAAGCATTTTTTGCAGTGTATGGAAAAAAACAGTATTTGTGAACTTAAGACTAAACGTATGATTACTGAGGAAACTACTGTCGGTTGTCAAACATTTTTACTGCGTTAGACGTAATACTGATTCAAAATGTTTTTTATTTATAGGCAAAGAAATTATTTTTTACCCAAAACCAAAAGTCATCATTCGTGTCTAGGCTTCGTTTCAGTACTGAAGGTCATTGCAACAAGTATGCAAGAATAGTCCCATATTCCTTATATAAAGCATATAATATTTTGTGTTTTTGTCAAATAAAAAAGTTAAGTCTTTTAGGTTAATATATATCAACAAAAATAAACAAATAAATGGGTCTCTGATAAATCTCCCTCAAGGACGGGAGCAAGTGTGTAGTGTGTGCAGAAAAATGAAGGTAAGTAATCAGAGTAGCGAAAAAGTATGACTGATTTAGACAAATGGAGGAAAGATACAGCAAGAGAAGAAAGACAGGACTACAAAGATAAAGATGAAGTTTAGTTTTCAGCACCACTGCATGCATCACATTGGATATGCCCACTCTGACTGTACAGACATACACAACATGAAATAGATATATATCAAAATGATTTCACTTAAATTATTTTGGTTGCAACATACATAACAGTACTTATGGATCAACAGTAAATTATAGAAGCATCAGTCTTATTTTCCTTTATTATTACTGCAAAAAAAAGAGAGAAAACGTTTGTCCTTTACTTACAAACACACTGCTTGATATACAAAACATCCACATAAGCTACAAAGAGTTTACAAAGGACACACAGAGCATCAAAATGTCTTTTTCAGTGATGGTTGCCATGGTATCAGCCAATCTCTATAAGAACTGGATAGCATGTACTCAGCCGTCTGCAGTATACTTTCTGTTTGTTAGCTCAAGTCTGTTCAAACAAAATGCATAAAAAGTTTTTTTTTTTTTAAATTTAATAATTTAACAAGAAATATCAGTCTTATAGGCCCCTGGACTGCTGAAGAGTAGATAGGACACCACAGGGCTAAAGGCACACATTAGTGAAAATCTGCTTTTTTTTTGTGGGGAAAGAAATCATAGTGGTTGTGTTGGCCTGCTATGAACATGAGCAGTTAGGACCTCAGCACAGATTTGACAAGCAGCGAGATGAGAGTTAAGAAGGCCAGTGATAAGCCAGTTGCTGAATAGACTGCTGTTCTCCCTTTCTCTCACCGAACACCACCATCCTGATCTCCAAGCAGAAGCAGCTGAATGCAAAATTTTTGAATAATATCAGCCCACAAAATCTGATTTGCGATGCAGCCTGGAATCATAAATCGCTCCGTGTTCGCTCACTTTTACGAAGAAGAACTGCCCACTTTGTGTATGAGTTTAAGTTTTGGTTGCTTGTCACTGTCACCTTTGGCTTGGCACAGCTGGAGTTTAAAAGACAATTGATATTCAGTTATTTTATTGATTTAATTCACACCGTCTTTGAACAGAACCGAGCTGAATATTGACACTGTTGCCTTCTGTAAAGCTGCTTATGCTGTTGCTTGTTTCATAATTAATGAACTTTGCAACACGAACAGGTTTATTGAACTAAATTGAAACAACACTGAACCAAACTGAGCTCAACAATGACTCTGCTTTACACCAAAAACTGAATTTGTTTGATAATTGATTATCTTTATAACATTAAGACTGTTATTTTCCTGTTGATTAATGTAAAGCTGCTCTTAAATATTCCGTATAATATAAAGCTCTATATAAATAAATGGGATTAAACTTCAATTTCAAAGTCATAAAAAATGTATTAAGTGTCGAGGGAGGCCTTCAACCCACACTAAAGGCACAGAGTATAAAGCTCACCAGCATAGGGCAAAAGATCTCCAGTATTTATTCAAATGCCAATGCGGTTCATAAGTCTTCCTAAAGCATAAGAAGATCCAAGAGCACAAAGAAACAGCACTAATATACACTCACGGCGTGCTGTAGTAATACCAAAAAGTCTGTGAGCCTGGAGACCGTATGCATACTCCAGACAGTAGTCTTCATAGTAGAGGCTTGGACCCGTAAACAGTATTCTATATGTTGAGATGTAAAGGGATAGTTCACTAAAACATTTTCATTCTGTCACCCTCAGTGTCACTCCAAATCTGTAAGAACCTTGTTGATCTTAAGAACACAAATAAAGATATTTTTGATTAAATCCGAGAGCTTTCTGACCCTCAATTGACAGCAAAGCAACTGACACATCTGAGGCCTAGAAAGGACGTAAGGACATTGTTAAAATAGTCCATGTTACATCAGTATTCAACCTTAATTCTATGAAGCTACAAGAATATTTTTGTGCTGAAAGAAAACAAAAACAATGATCTTTTCAGAAAGTTCTTCTCTTCACAGTACTGGTGTGAACAGTCAAAGTCTGAAATGCAAGAGAAGAAATTGTTGAATAAAGTGATTGTTTTTTCGATTTCTTTGCGCACAAAAATTATACATAAAAGTATATGAACCAATAATGTCACATGAACTATTTTAATGATGGGCCATTCAACGTGTCAGTTGGGTTATTGTAAGCAAGGTCCCAAAAATCTCGATTTCATCAAAATTATTTGGATTTTGTGTTCTGAAGATGAATCGAAGGTTGGAATTGGAATGACATGAAGGTGTAATAAATGACAGAATTTTCATTTTTGGATGAACCATCTTTTTAACAAGTGGGTAGCAATACATTTGCATAATAAAGTTAATACTTGTTCAGAATGATAACTTCAGAAAAGTTAAAAATTAAATGTATTAAAATGTATTTTACACTGTCACTAAAATTTGTTACAGAAAAGCAATATAAAAATTCTCGCTTGAAGAAGATCTCATCATTGTTTGAGGCTTTACAGTAACAATGAATGATCGATATATTTTTGATTGAAATTGTGATCCGATTGATGTATTTTTTTAATATGATAGCTTCATTATTAATATGTGATTATCTCTAAGGTGGAAACCCAACGTAATACATGATACTGACCATTTGAATCAATCTCGTGTCAACAACTGAAATTTCTTTTTTTTTTTTTTACAATTACTGTGCCTTTAGCTTCAACGGTAGGGGCACGTTTTTATCATGAATACCATACTTTTACATATTGCTCAGATCTTTGAACAGGAAAGTTGTTTTTGAAATTGTGTGGATTCTGATGTGTTATACAAAAAAAAACTGTAAAATAATAGGTCAGTTTTAAAATTGTGTGGTGCATAGAGAACCACAGATGCTGCGGAAAAATAAAAACAAATGTGTGTTTAACCCTGCTGTGCCTTTAACCCCTTTGTACCCTAATATTGTGGTTGTTATTTAAATGTGTAGTGACACACTAGAAAAGAGTGTGTGTTACACCGCCCTTATACATATTGGGGTCTTTCACATTGTTATTGGTTCCCGCCGGAGACTGTTTACTCTTTATGGCTTCAGTGTTGTATCTGGAGCTTTCAGTGAACAGCGCTCGTGGGGTGCAGAGAGCACGGAGAATCTGTTTGTATTCTTGCCTGAAGTTCTGGTTGAGCAACCCATAGATGACAGCATTCAGACAGCTGTTAAAATATGCCATGAAGTAGCTGGTAACAAACAGCCACTCAGGGACATTCGGCGCCACTCTTGCTGGGTTTATCGCCACGGCGAGCCCGATGAAGTTCAGGGGCGCCCAGCACACGGCGAACAGCACGAACACCACGAACATCGTCAAGAAATTTCTCATGTCGGCCGCTCTGACCTTCGGATTGGGCCGCACGCGACCTTTGACCCTGATCACCAACGTCCATATGCGCAGGTAGCAGAAAGAAACCACGCCCAGAGGGACCAGAAAGTGGATGAGAACCACGCAGATGGTATAAGAAGAGCTTGCGGTCTGGGTGAAGGTGCAGGAGAAGACGCGCGGGTCGTATTCTAGGGAGCCCACCAGGAAGTTGGGCACGGTGGCCAGAGCGGTTAGCATCCAGGTGAGCAGCAGGTACAGACAGGTGTTCCGACGGGAGTACAGCCGGTCGTAGCGCAGACTGTGGCAGATGTAGCAGTAGCGGTTGATGGCGATAGCCGTGATGTTGAAGACAGAGCCGATCACACTCAGTCCCATAACAAACCCGCTCAGCTGGCAGTGCAGGGAACCCATCGTCCAGTCGTTATGAAAGATAGCGACCAGAGCCAAGGGGTAGGGGTACAGCGCCACCACAAGGTCAGCCACAGAAAGACTCACCACAAAGATGTTACCTAGTAAAGAGAGAGAATGAGAAAGTGATGTAATTCTATTCTGTTTGAATATCAATATTACATTCGGTACAGTATGGTATGGTACACAATTAGGTATATTGCAAAAACCAAAGTGCACACATACACGCACTGTTTTGTGTCTCAGAGCAACATGACAGTGTTTTGCTCCTGAATTAATCAACTGCTTAAATAATTCAATTCAATCGCAATGACTCACTTAACAAATCAATTTAATATAAGACATTCCGAAAATAGCTTCTTTTGTGTTCTACCGACGACAAAATGAAGCAAAAACACTGAGACAATCTTCAGAACTTCATGTTTTGTGCTCCACAGAGTAAAGGAAGTCATGCAGGTTTGGTACGACATGAGGATGAGTAAATTCTCTGAATTTAATTCACATAAACCCCTTGACTGTATCATGTGGTGGATCACACGTGCTCCGCTCTCTCTCTCACTGCCATATTATCTCATAGTCACATTATGTCACTGTACATTTGCATAGAGATGAACTCTGCTCAACTTTGTTGCATTGCCGTCGGTCTCTGTTGCTCATGTCGACTCAAATCAACAACTCGCATTCAAAATGAATGACTTCCGGTTGCTTTGTCGCTGCAAATCGCTGTCAGTGTGAACGGCCCTTCTGGGACCACAATGACTGCCGTGCACAGGATGCCTTTGCGTGGGTAGTACTACTCCTTTTCATCCACTATATTGTTTTTCATTGTATTGCATTATTCATTACTTCCTTATTTATGCGTATTTTATTTAGCATTTTAAAAATTGCATATTAATTTAAACTAAGTTATTTTAAAATAAATATTTATTTTCATATATTTTATTTTACAATTGAAATCTCTAAAATGTAAGCAACAAATCATTAGGCACTACACGTGTACTGTATTTGTCAGCATTTATCAAACACTGAACCAGAAAATGACATCTGAATTTAAGAAAAATATATTGTAGTAATAGTAGGTCTCTTTCACTGACTCTGTAATATCTCTGAGACAGTGTGTCTGTGTCCTTTGAAAGAGTGTGTATGTGAAGGTCTGCGTCAGGACTGCGTGTGGACTGACAGAATACAGACACTGATGTGTAATTTATAACTCGATTAGGGAGGCACTGTAATAACTATTATCCTTGCAGACTAACATTAAATCTCCTCACACTGTTCACAACACTCTAAAAGATAACAATGGAAATAAATGCCCCGCTGGAAGACTCTGTCTGGCTGTCTTTAAAAGCTAAGTGATTCAGCCTCATGTTTTATCTCAAAAACAAAACGGTCAGACACATCCATCTCCTCTGAAAATGACCTCATTGTGTCAGAAATGCATTTCTGATTGAGTTGCCCCCATAAACCCGTTTACAAATCATTCGATGAATTCTAAAGCAGCTCATTTTTTGCAGTTTCAATTATTCTTTGGCTCTACGCAACACCGATCAGGTCACGCTTGTTTTGCTCACAATTTTCCATTCATGAACTCTCATCGACTCTCATCACTCCATCTCTATTCCAACCCAAAGAAGCCATGAAGATTACGTGCCAAGAAAAATAAAAAGCTCAGGAAGGTTGCGTTTTTGAGTGAAACAGATTCAAACCGCATCGGACCTGCTGCTTTGTGTGCATGTAACACCTGGCATCACCTACGGCTTCCACTCATGCAAAGTGTTCAGACCGAGTCACACTTTATAAACACTGCCAGAAAAAGGAAGCATGCTGTCACTAGGATGGTACCCTAGAGTACAAAAGCTAAAAGTTACATCTTTGTACCTTATTTACCCCCTAAATAGTGCATACCAAGTGACTGGTTTGTACCCTTTTTTTGATAATTTACTACTTTAAGTTCAAGGTCTGTTCTGTCTGCAACAAATAGCAACTGCTGTGTAAAAAAGCTGGAAATAAATGACAGATAACATCAGCCTAGTGAACCCAATCGAACACTTCATTTCAATCAAAATCAGTTTTTGGACAGCCTTAAATCCGCACCTTTTTTCGTCATGTCACCTTTAACATCAGAAATGATTTATCTGAGCATTTCCTTTAAACCCATAGTGGCATTTTAACTAGAGCCTCAGCCTGCCAAACATTGGTCAGCCCGAAGCCACGACTGACAGGAAGTGTGCTTTGACAAGATCCCTATCTCCTGCCATCAGTCTAGTAACCCGAGGCATCACACACACTGGACAACAACAGAGCGGCTTCAGCTCTCTGTGCTAAAAGGTGTGTCCAGACATTTTGAAATATCTGTAGTTATTTTAGATTTGTTGTGATGATTAATACCTGCATAATGCAACCCAGGCTCACTGGAAATATGTGCCTCTACTTAAATTTCTGGAACCCCGTAATTCCGTACCTTACTGCATGCTTCAGTTTTGCAGAAATGTTTGAAGAGACTAGGTTGGCCCAATAACATCAGTTCTCAATATTAATATGAATGACTGAATATTTATAATACGCTTTAATATGTAAAAACAAACCATGTTAGAAAACACACTGTAAAAATATTTTATGTAATCTAAAAATTACATTATTACTGTCACAGTTATGGACTGTAGTTGTGTTATCTCCTTCTGTGTTCCCCTGTGTTTGGATCTTCATCTTCTTGGATTTTTAATAAACGTTATATTGAACATTTTCATGAGTGCCCATCTACAAATGCATGTCTACATTGACATTATTATTTTTTTGTTAAAAAATGGAGGTGAGTAAATATATGTATTAACACAAAAATATTTTAAAAAATCATTATCATTCAAACCAAAATCGTAAACACAAATATGTCATAGAAATCATAGAAATAAATCTCTATGAAGATTTTAAAGTTATTTCTGATGAACGATATGTAAAAAGATAAATAGGAGAGAAAATGTGTTTTATGTCAGTGATTTAATGCAGCCATGAACTATTCCATCTATCTGGAATCATTCTTAGAACATTTTGTGTGAAAATGTTATATAGACAAACTATACAACATTACTATTATGGTGTCATTTTGGAATAAATATCAGCCATGCTTATTATGAGCCTTGTTTCTTTTATTCCTGATTATAAGTTCTGATTATTAATCTTTATGTAACTCAACTGATCAAACGTAACCATTTTGTACAATTAGAAAGACACGATTCCCTCAAGGTTGCAATATCTATTCGGCTGAACCCTTTTCCAGCGGTGCGCTCAAATGCCTCAGCGGTCTGCTTCTCTGCAGCTCATCACTGAGATCAGAGCACAATCCTCTATCTAAGCTCAAGTCGGACCTCAGGCTCGAAAAAGCAGTTTTTGACTTTTTTCAAACAGTCCCTAGAAATGGATCCTCTGGCAACAGAGTCCAAATGGTCGGGGATTTGCACACAGGTCACTGCGGGTCCTTCGCACTGACATTTACAATGACATTTATGTGGAGAGTCGGTGCTGTTGGCACCGGACAAAGACGTCATTTCTGAGCGGGAAAGTTTTTCGGACAAAACCTAAAAAAGCATCTTTTGCTTGAGCAAAGACGTAGAAGTCGCAAGCTTTCATTTAAATACAAAAAAGCATTTTTAAAATAGTTTTTTTTTTGTCTCTTGGTTGCTTTAGAAGTTTAGCTTGAGCTGGATTTGAATTGCAGTCAATTGTATGAACCTACAAAGCTGTCACATGACCCACAATAAAGGTACCATCAGAGTATCAAAGCTATATTTTACATTTAATAACACCACAAATCATGAGAGATAAGATGTGAGTGCCTTTCCTCTATCACTGTCTTCCAGCTGGGGTAGAGATGCGTCTGCTCTTGTTTTTTATTCCTCATCAAGTTTGAAGGACATAAAGACAGTGTAATAATGACAGGCTTATTTTTAAGTGGCTCATATAGCACATTTGGGAGAGAAAGAGGAAGACCAGGAAAGAGAGAGGAGCATTTATTTTGTCTGCGGTTCAGATCAGGACAGTTCCTGGGCAGGAGCGAGTGCCTGAGGGTCTCTATAAATCCACATGATTATCCTGGACAGAACGGTTCAATTGGTTTCCTTCTCCGCAATTTCTCATGGCAAACTTTACACAAAGACATGTTCTACAAGCCTGAATCTTATATTTAAGAGCAGCATAAGTAAGTCACATGGGAGAACATAAAGTCAAAGCAGACCTTATTTACATTCTTAATATTGTGTTGCTGTGCAAGATTCATCAGAATCATAATTCATCAAAAGGGCTCCACCTTGACTTGCTTTACAGCTGATATCATCATCAACCGGAGTTATGTAGATGTATTATAGTTGAATTTAAAGCAGCATAGGCTGCTGTCCTTACTATTTCGGTCATATCTTTAGGCTATTTGGCAGAAATAGGAAGAATATGCTTTACTGAGATCAGCCTATGGTTTTGCTAAACCCATAAAAGGAAGTGACAACGTTTGAAACATATTGTTAATCTCTCACATTTGAAATACATGAAAGATGCAAGTTGTTATTAAATGCAAAAAACAATTTTACATAGTTTCCTCCTAATGAGAGATGTGTAGAAATATTGTTGCAGAATTTTAAATAGCATAGGCTACTCTTACTATTTCTGTTTCCATAGAAATAGTCTCATCCATAGACTCATTTTTAAACAGAAATCATAAATTAAAAACATTAGACAGAATGTAGAAATTTCTAGTTAACGTATTAGGTTTTTTTTTTGTATTTGTGTGGATACATAATTTTTTGTACAGACCACCAAAAAATAAAGCCTGATGCAGAACATTGACCAAATATATAAATACTGCACATTAATTATTGTTTCGACTGAAAACATTTTTTCCTATATCTTAAAACTTCAGCTACGAAAAAATGTCCACAACTATAGGCAACTAAAGTAACTGGATCAAGAGATCGAAATTACCACCTTTACACCATAATGGCAAATCCACTTTGTTTAACATGATAAGACTAAGAAAGAAACATCTGCAATAGATATCTGAGCTTCCTGTTTTCCTCCAGGTGGATACAATATTGTGTCATCTAACAGCATGTGGAGAGATGATTTTATAGCCAGTCACAACGCTGAGCTGCAGAGCAGAACTGCAAAAAAAAAAGACCTTGGCAAAGAGTAAACAAGGAAGAATCTGCTAGGAGAGTAAACCCGGAAGATGGATGCACATGAAAGGGGTTTTTTCCAGGCAAGCATCTTGTCAAAAATATCCAAATTCATTCTCAGACTTCACTCTGTTGCAAACAGCAAGACTAACTAAAATCTAGTGTGAGAAAAGCTTGTTTTGAGGTGTCAGCATGTTCTGAGTTCCATCTAGATGTCTGGCCTTTGGAAACACATACAGGGTAGTCCTCTTGCAACGCTGAGAAAATACCAGAATAGATTTCACATCTTTCTTGCAACCTACGGCTTCATAAAACTCACATACTAATGAAATCGGAATATTTCAGAATGAATGTATTGAGAAAGTTATCTCCAGAGAACATCATGCATTTCAAGTTTTAACGTATAAGCCGACAGCAATTTGAAATACGCCATATTAAAACAAAGACGTTATACAAAAACACGTTACAATATATTGTGACCTCTCCTAGCAAATATCACAGACTGCATCAGTACCTGAGGTGTTTGATGGACTGAAGCAAGGCTGAATGTGCTTATGCAACCTCATCACACACACACACACACACACACACAGCCCTCTTCCCACACACACATGCATGCACCATTACATGCACATGTACTTTTGCTTACTATTGCTCAATTTATATAAAACATACGTAATATATGCAATTTTTTAAATTCTTAAAATAATCAAAAACCTAGGTTAATTATTAAATATTTGCAAAGAGCAATATAACTTTTAATGAATGTTTCATTTAAACAAAGCCATAATAGTTAGAGGTTTCTTCAGAGAGCAACGGGTTTGAACTTTTTCTAAACCTGGCTGTGTGCAGAAACTTGCAGTTAGCAGATGACTTTCAGAGGAGACAATTAAAATGCAATTACCTGTTCTTTTCCCAGTACCTCCGTGAGGTTATCAGTAGCTGTGAGGATGAAGCTGATCTGGCTGCGCCTGTGCTGTCATAAATGTATTTAATGGATAGTCTGGCTCTGCTTGTCTGGGACATCTTTGCTGGAATTAGCTGATATTAAAAAGCATTTTACAGGCTTATATTAATACACAGATCAGTCTTTTATAACTCTGCACACCTCATCTTTATCTCTTGCTCTGATGTCCAGGATTATACGTGTGGAACATTAAAATCTGTCAACCATCGTCTGTTAAATATTGGATTATAAATTGTATTAGATATTGGTAAGATACCACCACCAATTCTACTCTATAAACACACACATGCAAGCACAGCCTTAGATACACATGTACACACAGATCCATATTACCTTTTACATTCCAGTTAAAAATATCTCACTGGAAACACGAAGAAAGTAAGAGACAGAGAATGAGAAAAAAATGTGTGAAGGACAAGTTGCGTTACACTATAATGTAGTGTATAGTAATGTATAATGTTTTTTAAAACAGAAATATTTTAAAAATTAATACATTTTTATTTAAATACATTTCTAATGATTTTATTTCAAAACTGTTTGATTAAAATTGTATTAACTAAATATGTATGGAATGTAAAGAATATTACAAGAATTGTCTAGTAACACTTTAAACAAACTATTTATTTGTTAACTGTATTTAATGCATTATATTTACAACAATATTTATCACATTTTATAAATGTTATATATTATAATATGTTATAATATGTTATGTATGATATATTTTTTTTTAAATCTAGATTAATGTAGATTAAAATGGATCATTTGAATTCTGCCAAAGGCGTTCAGAATATGTGTGTGCTACCTAAATAATGACTAAAAGTAAAGCCCTACACAGATAGTTTTACAGCGGGTCGTTAGAGAATGTTTTGTTTCACAGATGTGCTTGGTGATTTTAATCCCATCCGAATCTGCCATGTCTGTGTATTTCTCTCACGAACTCTGTGAGAATTCTGAGTGATATTTTTCACAACGCGTTTCCTTGTGTGTCTTAGCCAACGCGATATGACGTAGATGCTCTTACCACATGCACATTTAATATATTTTGCACCTGTGACGCCCAGATGTACAAAACAGACCCTCTCACCTCTGTAATAAACACGGAGGTGTTAGTCCCGCCCAAATGGTACATGAAGATCACGGACGACAGGTGATAAGAATCGAAGCTCACACAGACAGTAGTTTAGAAAACTAGTCCCGTCCGAATAGAGCTACAGTGCAATTCAGCTAGGTATACATCCACGCTAAAATATCAAGGTGAATGTCATCATAGCTTGTGTAGCATAGACCCAACTCTCAACCCAACTTTGTGAATAGATTAACAGTAGGGCTGGGACTCGATTAAAAGAATTAATCTAATTAATTAGAGGCTTTGTAATTAATTAATCAAAATTAATCGCATTTTAATCACATATAAATATTTTACTTGAGAACAGTGAGAAGTTTTTTCATATGAATTTTTAGTATACCATTGAATAATTACTGAATACATAAGCTTAAAGGAACACTTCACTTTTTTTTGGAAATAGGCTCATTTTCCAACATCCCTAGAGTAATACAGATGTGTTTTACCGTGTTTTAATCCATTCAGCCGATCTCCAGGTCTGGTGGTCCCAAAATTAGCATAGTTTAGCATAAATCATTGAATCCGATTAGACCATTAGCGTTGCACTATTAAATGACTGAAGTGTTTCTATATTTTTAAATTTATTTAAACCTATTTAAAACTTGACTCTTCTGTAGTCACATAGTGTACTAAGACTGGCGGAAAATGCAAATTTGTGGCTTTTCTAGGGTTTTCCTAAATCTCAAAAATAAAGACATTGATAACAAAAGTATTTGCAGTAAGTAAATTTGCAGTATTTACTTTTCTTTACAATCTGTATATTTTTCTTTGCGCACTTTTCATCGTGAAACCACAAGTTTTGCTCTCCTTTCTGCTTCCTTTTTTTGCGAGTCTAAAACTTTTGTTTGTGTTAAAAACTTTTGCTTGCGAGTAAGCTGCATCTCAGTGGGCGGTCCCTACCTACCAGGATTAAAAGGCCTTCTTCTATTGGTCACTCTCGATTGAAGTGACCACGCCCACTACGTTTCGCCAGTCTTACTGAGGAGCGAGCGAGCGAGGTTCAGCCATGGCGAACAACAGCAACAACAGGTCGTTTACTGGGTAAGATAACCAAGTTAACGTCTTAAACTCAGTGACAAGTGAATTTATGTAGTCTCTCTTCTCATGCTCACATATTTAAATACGTAACGTTAGCTAAGCCCGCCTGTAGTTTGCCTAAATGTTAAAATAATTTGTTAACTATGATTAATAAAATGTTTCCGAAATATTTTTCATTATAAGTTGATATGAGTTAATTATTGTTAACAAATGCAACCCTTCTTTTACTGTATATGAATTAATGACTTAAGTATCATTAAGATTTAACTGTAATTTTTATTTTGAATATTATTTATATTTTTTACATTTTTTTTGTCATTTTTATAAGTTCTGTATTTTTATCTGTTTTTAAATGTATCAGTTTTTAATTAGTCTATACTGCTACTGTCTATAACTTATTTACATTTTAGTTTCAGTTATTTTATCACATTAAACTAAATGAAAATAAGTTGCCATTGCAACCAGCTAAAATCAATAAGTTTAGGAATAATACGTTTTATTTTATTTCAATTAACTAACAACCCTGATAACCATTATGTAACACTTCTAGAAAGGAGGCTATATATGCGGCCGTTGTAAGTATCTATATTTTGAAGCAGTGTGTGTGCGCAAGTATTTATGCGCGAGCATGAAAAAGAAAGAAGGGGAGCATTTCCCCCCTTCATTTCCATAAGTACTTAATGCTGAATTATTCCTGTACACCAGCCAGTCATATAAAACAGGCAACCGTCCTCTCAGGAGCTCTGCCAAAAGACGGATCAAACCCACTCCAGCTATCTAAACAACATCTTCATACTGCGGTATGCAAATGATCATGTTTGTTCTATTATTATTAAAAATCTATTTGATTTCCAAAGAGATATTTTGTTGGCTGTTGAGCTTGTCTCCCAGGCAGAATGTCCAGTTAGCGGCAAGACGGGGAAGCCAGAAAACATTACCACTGCCATCAAAGATCTTTCACAATCACCGTAAAGCTCCATCTCAACAATTCTCATCTGCACACATGCATTCCAGTCTAATTCAAACCCATTACGTTTAGAAATGCCCATATAAGAGCATTAACATGCCTCAGTGTGAACTGGTGACCGATTCAATTATGTTGACAACACTAGATGTGTGTGTGTCTGTGTGTGTGTGTGCAGTGAGACCGCACATTCTCATTGACTGAGTGTGTGTTACACAGACTGATTAACAGAATTTATGGTGCATAACAAACACAAAATTGTAACTATTTTTCACATTTTTTGAAGAAGTACACAGGATGGTAAGGAGTCGTGGTGGCTGTCATTATGTTGCTATGCAGCTGCCATGGTGTTCCCTTCAACAAGCTGCATAAATTGATGTAGGAATCATGTGTAATGACACACCTGAACCAGCCAATTAACGTGTTCAAGATTACTTAAATTACAGTCGGGTTACAGCCCTGGAGGACAACAGTTGGCTACCCTTGACTAGAGTTGGGGGTTGTTTGAATACCTAACTTTACATTTAAGCAACATTATGCTTGCCTTAGCAAAAGTAGAGAATTCTAATACTGTCATGCCGTCCTTCGCTGACCATCTGGGAGTATTACTACACTGAGAGTAGTTCATTGCTTCTCCTCTGAAAGCCATCTGCCCATCAGGAGCCTTGAGTGTGTGCCAATGCCAAACACCGCTGCTAATTCAGGTGAGGCATAATGGATGAACCGCAGTGTGCCTCTGCCGCTAATGGAGACACCATAATGCAGAAGTGAATATTTTGAAACAGTGAATATCTAAATGTCCTTCCATCAGACTGGTAACAGTGCCATCTGAATCTCAGGGGTCAGTCTTTTTTTTGTTAACTGAAAGAAATGATTACTTTTAGTCAGCAAGGATGCATTAAATTGATCAAATGTGACTGTAGACTTTTGCATGGAAATGTTACTTGAGCATAGGGTCGCAAAGGACTTTTACTGGACAACTTTTTGCACCAACTCAAGCACCAATCAGCACATTAGAACGATTTCTAAAGGATTAATTGACACTAAAGTCTGGAGTAACGGCTGCTGAATATTCAGCTTTGCCATCACAGGAATTGATGACATTTTAGAAATATTTTCTATTGTAATACTATTTCCCAACATCGCTATTTTTACAGTATTTGTCATCAGATAAACGCAGCCTTGGTGAGCATAAGAGACCTTTTTATACTGGGTTTTAGATGATTCAGACCGGTTGGGATGCTTAAATTGGGTAGATCTAAAATGTGCCAGAATCTCCTGAGCAGCGTGTGGGAACGCCAACTGATGCTGGACATTAAAAAGCTATCAATCAGCGCTCTAGTCTAGAGATGGGCCAGCAGAAGGGGTAAGGGAGTATTGATTAAACCCAACTCAGGCTGCCAGAACTTGCGCAGCCCCATAACTAAACCCGACGGCTATAGAAATAGGCTGAGCTGAGAGAAAACAAAAAAGAAAAGAGAGGAATGAGGTTTTCAGTGTCCTTGTGCCAAATTTCTGAGTCATGTACATATTAGACATATTAGTGCAGTTTTTGCAAAGCCATACACAAGTCTTATTTTCCTTCTTACTGCAGTAAGTACAAGCCCATATAGTTAACATTTTGACCTCGGTGTATCATATGTATGCATAAAAATCAATCAATCAATCAAATTTATGGATAAAAAGGTTTATAATACCATGATATGGTGATTTTGAGGGATCGAAATGCATTATGCATGGTTAAATGAAGTTAATTTTTTCAGAGGCATTCAACTGTCATTCTAAAGTACAACAAAGTGTGTTATTACTACATAAAACTTGACTCATTACTTAACAGTAATCAGGCACAACTATTTGTCCGGTAACATTAGTTAACATGAACTAAGAATGAACAATACTTCTTTAGCTTTTAGTTAACTTGCTAAATTTAGCATTTACCTATGCATTGTTAAAATCACAAGTTATGTTGATTGACATTAGTTAATGCGCTGTGAGCTCACATGGACTAACAATAAATGGTTGTATTTATTTGAACTAAGGTTAACAAAGATGAATAAATACTGTAATAAATGTATTTTAGTTAATACATTTACTAATGCTAACAAATGACACCTTATTCCTTTCTAGGAATAAAATAAACCAGCAACAACTTTTCCATCATCAAATACAAAAACAGGCCGTGTCATGTCCTGATCCCACTGTCTCTGTCCCCAATGGTTCCTCTCCTCTTGTCCTGTGCTTAAAGGCATTAAAGCCCATAAATAGAAATACAAAAAGCAAGCACTGAAAGTGCAGAAGCAGATCGCGTGCCTCTTTTTCCCCCCATCATGCACAGGATTCTGATGTTACAGAGTCCTCCAGAATCGAACATTCCGCACTCTCTCTTACTGACAGATCCTGAACTGATCACTGATCATTTCCAAACTAAGCGTCTGGTGTTTGTCCATCTCAGTCAGGAGCAACGCTGGATATCTATCTTTTTGTAAACATACAGGGTTGCACATTTACTCAAGTAGCTCATGGCTCAGGGCAGGCTGGGAAAACACCGCATGATCCGAGGCAGCGACATTTCGACACGCTGCCAAAACAGTTAGGAGCAGCTGCAGAGATCGGAACGGTCTGATGACAGGAATACGCAAAGAGAACAACACTACCCATACTGAAGCATTATTTTCTCAGTACGACTGATGTACATCTTATAATTCCCTTTCTGTGGACGCCAACATGGACAGTTAACCACTGTCTTCAAATCATGGGAAATTCTCATCTCCCAGAGCGTGTAAATACAACACTGTTCTCTTCAAAATACCGGTTCAAAAGAAGGTTTTCCAAGTGATGCAACCACTTCGGGTTCCTCAAAGAATCAATTCCAATCCATTTTTTCTTAGCGAAGAACCTAAAAAGGGAATCTTGAGCAATGGAAAGGTTACATAAAGGTTTTTCATGGAACCACAGATGCCAATAAACCTTTTGTGCCTGATGATGGCACTTCAGCTCTGGTGGAGTCTTTTCAGTTTCTGTCTGCTCACATCAGATCATTGTCTCGTACCTAGTACAGCGCAATCACATGAAAAAACCCTGAACTCCTATAGGCAGTGAAATCGATAGAGATATCTACCCCTCGCAGGCAGAGCTCTGCTCCCTCACTCTCGCCTGTATAAGATTACACGCAAAGAAACAGCTCTTTTAACAGAAATACAAAGGTCTGAAAAGACGCTGACAATCTAGGATGCATAATCGAATTGGACAAAATGTTTCAGTATCTTGTTCTAAAATGAATAAGAATGATTCTGTACGATTTCTAGTCAAATAATCAAATCTGGGACCTTGACCGTGTGAACTCCGCTGCACAAAAGGTCAGATTTTCCAACACTGAAGCACTGATGCTCTTAGGATTATCATCAAGGAGTTAGACAACATACAGTAGATCATCGGGTTTTACAAATGCCATAATGCATTCATTAATAACATTAATAATAGTATTTATTATTCAATAATGCTGAATATATTATTTGCAATAAAAATCTGCTAAATTAGAAAAAGCAATACAGGAAAATTTTCACTAAAGGTTTCAGATCTTGGACATCTCTGTATGTCCAAGTATCTGTGTGTGTGTTTTATGCTCCTGCAGCCCTATAACAATCTCACATATCTAGTAATTGTTTGTTCATCGCACTGCCAGCAGTATAAAACGGAGCCCTGTAAAATGAGTTGCTTGCTGACGTGTTTCTGTTGAAGTGATCATGGCTTGGGTTACATGGTCTTGACACTTCTTTGCACATCAAAAACGTGAAAAGTTAATATGCCATTCAACATCTTGAGTTGTTGCACAACATAAAAAAAGACAGCCATGTTTTGCTGGTGTCTCTTATGTAATTCTGGAGAAAAGGCTGCATCAAAACATTGTACACACAGAGAAATGCATGCGGCCGGTGTTTTGATATAACACGAAAAGACATTCTGTTTCCCTTCATGTAGTGTAATTAAAAACCACTATCATCTGAAATGATTAATACCAAACTGACACCAGCAGCTCTGAACAACTTCAGCCAACATAAAAATCCAATGCACAGTCCAGATGTTTTTTTTTTTTTTTTTTTTATCATACAGATGCATGCTCTACAAATTCCTCATCTAAAAATTTTATCTCATCAAAAGATGTGTGATGTCTGCCTGACATAACAGTTTATGTTTCTCTTCACACCTGCATTCCTGAGTTTCTTGTTCCTGTACACCGACAGGATGACCAGAAGATTTCCAACGATATCAGCCACGGTGGTGAAGATCAGCACGCCGGCGAGGGTGGCCGCTACCCTGGGAGACGTGCTCCTGGCGGGGAGGCAGTTGTTTCCCCGGGATAAACTATCCAGACAGCTCAAGTTCGCCTTCATCAACTCCATTCTTAGGGAAAAGCGCGATGCCACATTGAAGTTTCTCCTTTGATCCACTCTCCGAGGAAAAAAGGCAAAGTTGGAACGAACCAGTGTTCACCCTCCACAAAATAAAACCAATCCATTCCACTTATGCCACTGGAATGCCTTGTAAAACCCGTTTTTACATAACTTCCATAGCACGGGAACTGTCACAGGAGGGTTCCTGCGCATTTCCCAGTAGCTTCCATTCAATTCAAATGCATGTTTGGTAGTCGGCGCATTGTCAGCCCCACAGTTATCTGGATTGTCACCTCGGATCACAGTGACTCACATACACTCCGGGCTGTTGCTCAGACGCCACACACATCAGCGGCAGTCTGCGTCGCGTCCCCGGCGCCGTAGCCCCTGGGTCTCCGTTGTGAAGCGCCAAACCGAGCCGCGATTAGCGTAACGAGATTGGGATTCAATCTAGTCCACCACCTCTGAGAACTCACACCAGAGGTTTATAAACGGAGATTTTGGTATCCATCATTATAAACTAGACTATATACCGACATTATAGTTGCGTGTATTAAATAAATTACACATTTTTAAATGTTAGAAAAGTTAGCAAAGCGAACTCTCGATGGTTAAAATAGGTAACCATAGCAACAGTATGGAGCCGAAGCGCTTTCTGTAAGGATTTATAAAATACAAATTTACAAGTATAGTTTTACTTACTAAAGTTACTATTAAAATAAATTGCTTATTTTAATTTTACACAAGTTGTCTGAAAAGACGCTTTCGGCTGGAGACAACACAAAATTAGGCTAATACAAATATATTTTTGTTAAATTATAGCCTAGCTCATTGCTTAATTTACAGTTCGACCCTTTATTACATAATTCATTCGATAATTTATTATTATTTATATATTTTAAGATCGAAAAATATGATAGCCTACGCCTAATGCGATTTGTTTGATGTCCTAGGCTGTGAAATCATCTTTTCTTCTACACACAAGTAATTAACCCTGAATCCCTTCAACCAGCCACCCACTCAAATACACACATTTGCTGCTGCATGTATCTCGTTGTGTTCATTTAAAACAAGTTTACAGATGTTTGGCTAGGAATATGAGGCTGCAACAGTCAAGCTCTCCAACAATGGCAGACCACGTATAAACAGTGGCATCCTGACATGAGAGCTAGGACAGCTGAACAGAAAACAATCTGTAGCTAAAAATAATCATCAATCTCATGCATATTTACATTCACACTGGTGTAACAATGGTGTAGCTACAACGTGGTAGCGAGTGCAAGCGTTATGGGAAACTGAAGAGAGAGGCTATATTATTCCAATCACTGCAGTGCTTTCTGGGAAAATTAAGTTATGCAGTTATTTTATAATGCAACAAAGGCAGTGAAGCAGAGGACGGGCATCATAAACAGCGATGAGCTCATGCCTGTAGGTGCCTCATGTCTCGTTTACAATTCTATGCCATAAATTTCTGTCTAGTGCAAATCGCTTTAACTGAAGGAATGCTCCACGACAGTGTACAAAGTCATCAGTCAAATCTCAGTGGAGACTTCTGTTTCTGTCGAACTAGCGTTTTAAGTCTCCCTGTCATTCCTCTTTCTGCAAATGTGTCAGAACAGTCACAGATCTCACTGAATAAACTCTGAACTCTGCAATAAGGTTAGTTTGTGAGTCAGTTCCCAGGCTCCTGTATCCGTTTCTTTGAATGCTAATACTTTCTGACTTTTTTGTTAAAAATTGCTTTGCACACAAATAGACTATATGCCACATAACTTTCAGCTTTTTCAAAAGGCAATAGAAATAATATGACCCTGGACAACAAAACCTGGACAAAAAATTAGATTTTTACATGATCTGAAAGCTGAATAAATAAGCTTTGTTTAGGATAGAGCAATATTTGACCGAGATTCAACTATATGAAAGTCTGGAATCTAAGGGTACAGAAAAATCTAAATGCTGAGAGAATCCCCTTTAAAGTTATTCTAATGATGATCTTAGCTATGCATATTACTAATCAATCGGTAAGAAATTGACTAAATACCTTTATGTAACATGATCTTTACTATCCTAAGGATTTTTGACAAAAAAGAAAAATCAGTAATTTTAACCCATACAATGTATTTTTGGCTATTGCTACAAACCAGCAACTTAAGACCGATTTTGTGGTCCAGGGTCACATATGATAAATAAGGTAATAAATGCACTTTTGAAGGGTTAATAAAACACAAAGATGTTTTTGTACTTCTAGAGGTATATTTGCAACAGTATATTAAATGCTAACTATGTATTTTGAACAATGTAGATTTGATAAAACGAATCAAAAACTTTGAAACTGTAAACCTTTAAACAAAGTGAAGAGACCAGAAAGGCCATCAGAAATACTGGCAAGTGTGAGAGGAATCTGCTGCCTACGCATAAAAATAGTTTTATTATAGTCTCTTGGAGCTAACAAACAAATGTCAGCTTAAACAAAGAACAAAGAGAGACCGATATCAGAGAGAACAGCTTAATAGATACTGCTGAATCTGCTATCTTCGATATTTAATAATTAAAAGTTAAACAGTAAATCAAACTGTTGATCAAAAAAGTGTCAAAAATAGAGACTCTCCAACATTTATTATCAAAAATGGACAAATCCTTACATCATGCACGTCGATAAATGCTAAACTAATTTTCAGTATGTTGATATTAATTAGGAAACAGTTGCATTAGCTCGCTTTAATATAGCATATTAGGTCTTGATTCGTTAAAAATCAGTCAGACACGCCTGTCGTGTTCGCGCATGCGCACTACACAGTGTTGCATAAACTCGAAAGCGGCGGTTCTCAAGGAACATGTTATGTAGTTAGTAACGTTAAACTGTTTGCTCAGTTTCTAAGCAAAGTGTGCTTGTGTCTATAACCAATTCCCCATTAAGCTAATCTCCTTAAGTCATAAAAGTCATTTAAACATGAGAGACGATAATGAAAGAGACAGTAGGAGGATGAAAAGAAAAACAGGTCCGGATGATTTAAAGGAGCCTGGGAAGAAGAGACAGAAAATAAAAGACAAAATCGAGGGAAAAAGCGATGCAGTGCAGAAATCAGACGGTATCTATCTATCTATCTATCTATCTATCTATCTATCTATCTATCTATCTATCTATCTATCTATCTATCTATCTAT
>JAUMHP010000180.1:64664-75796 GCA_032361065.1 Enteromius trimaculatus | reverse complement strand
TATATATAAAAATTTTTTTTTTTGTTTTATCCACTAAGTCAAGTCAAAGTTTTATGTCTTTATAAAGTGCGTTTGACTGTGAATTGTCAGACGTTTGCTTTGTTCTGTTCAGTTTGAAGAAGGAGAGTCTAATTATGCTTTCTGTGCAATCTGCAACATGCTTCCTTTTCTCTCTCTGTTCTTCAGGATTTTGTTTCAGGACTAAAGCTGTATCAGAAATCTAGGACCTGTTTTACAGTTGTGCAGGTCATTGAAGATTTTAGAATTCTTATATTTAAACCTGTAGAATTCCAGCAGTCTCTTTTGTAATGAATTGATACTTTTGGATAATTCACATTTATAAGGAATATGATTGGTTCAAAATAATAAATTCAGCAATTTAGTTACACTATTAAATAATATTTGATCATTCAACTGTTGATCGCGTGAGCTGAAGTGTGAATGAACACTGGTAAAGTAAAGCACATTGCTCTTGGGTTATGTATACAGTATTAGAACTTACACTGTCTCAAATTGACTTGTGCAAGAATCGTAGCTCATATTGTGGATGCATATGTTAGTGATTGTTCTGATTAATGTTCTTTCTGTCAGATTGGCAGTGCACTTCTTGCACTTAAGTTTAATTTCATCATCAAAGAAAAATACATACTTTAAGAGTCACCCAATCATTGTTTTTATGATTGTTTATTGCTGTAACTTTTGAGTGCTTCTTTACTCATGCCCATAACTTAAACTAAATGTTATGATTTATTATTAGTGTACCTTTGAACTAAGGCCACAGTCACAGTAACATAATTAAGAGACATAGGAGACCATTACAACAAGCTTTATTACCTTAAATTTATAACTTCATATTATCCTTAATAATTTTCAGTGATGGAGGGCTCTAAATTTGTCATTTTTCCTGAAATCTCCATAGCACAACAAATTTTACTATAGTACATCAAAAATGAAGCTATTTAACCTTAAAAAAATGCGGTTTGTTTCCTCTGTGATGCCAATATGTGTCAGAAGTATTTTCAGACATAGCATGTTTTGCAGGATGAAGTTTCTTGATTTTTAGCACTTTTTTTTTGTTTGGCTGAACTAAGATGGCTGCCAGTATTCCCTGAACCTGATTTCTGTAGCCCTGAGGAGCTGCCTGACTTGAGAGCAATTACAGCATCACACACAAACACGCTCAATTTTAGATAGTGGTACGTAGCCGCGGAAGTGTGAGTTAATGAGGCTGTAACCTGAGAAACAGCAGAAGCAATGACACCGCGTCCCTCTGTGATTGGAGAACTCTTCGTCCTTCTGGAAGAGTTCCCGCCCCCTCCCCCACTTCCAGACTCATTCAGCTCAGCATCCTCAATGACAGACAGGCGGCTGGACCAATCACAGCATACAATGATGTCCTTAGAGCTGACCTTGCCTTCTTGTTTTACCAGGCCATTCATGAGAACACACAATATATTATGCAAAATAATAGCTGTAGACTTAATAGCTGTGCATGTCTCTTGCTCACACATGTAGCCCTCGACCACAAAACCAGTCTTAAGTGTACATTTTTCCTAATTAAGATTCATACATTATCTGAAAGCTGAATACCAATACAATGTATTTTTGGCTATTGCTACAAACACACCTGTGCTGCTTATGTGCTCCAGATATGCAGATCAAGTAGTTAGCAAAAAAAAAAAAAAACCTTTCAACTAATGCTAATATTAAAGGTTAAATTTACATCTGAAATTAGAATTGTTTATTTTTAAAATACATAATCAACACTCAAATAAAAAATGCAAACATCTTAATTTCACATACAGCTTTTGTATAAAAGTTTCTACTCCAGTTCATTGCTGATATATTTAAGGTTTTATTGAAATGGTGGCATTCAGCTGTTTAGACTTCTGTCTTTTTGACTGTATGACTTTAGCAACCACTTAACCATGTCTAGCATCCAGCAAACCATAGAACTATCTAACTAGAACACTGCATTGATTTGTGTTTAATTCAATATTGCAGGTTAAGTTTATATATATACAGTGGTTACGGAAAATATTCAGACCGCCTTAAATTTTTCACTCTTTGTTATATTGCAGCCATTTGCTTAAATGATTTAAGTTAATTTTTTCCCCTCATTAATGTAAACACAGCACCCCATATTGATAGAAAAACACATAATTACTGACCTTTTGCAGATTTATTAATAAAAAATATCACTGCTGTGACACTGCTGTTTATCTCAGGTGCTGTTCATTTCATCTGGTCATCCTTGACATGGTTCTACACCTTCATTTGAGTCCAGCTTTGTTTGATTATACTGATTGGACTTGATTAGGAAAGCCACACACCTGTCTATATAAGACCTTACAGCTTACAATGCATGTCAGAGCAATCATGAGGTCAAAGGAACTGCCTGAAGACCTCAGACACAGAATTGTGGCAAGGCACAGATCTGGCCAAGGTTACAAAAAAAATTCTTCTGCACAGTGGCCTCCATATTCCTTAAATGGAAGACATTTGGGATGACCAGAACCCTTCCTAGAGCTGGCCGTCCGGCCAAACTGAGCTCACAACAACTCCGTGATTGTTTTTGAATGGCCCAGCCAGAGCCCTGACTTAAACCCAACTGAGCATCTCTAAAAGAACTAAAAATGGCTGTCCACCAACGTTTACCATCCAACCTGACAGAACTGGAGAGGATCTGCAGGAGGAATGGCAGACGATCCCCAAATCCAGGTGTGAAAAACTTGTTGCGTCTTTCCCAAAAAGACTCATGGCTATATTAGATCAAAAAGGTGCTTCCACTAAATACTGAGCAAATGGTCTGAATACTTCAGTAATAAATCTGCAAAAATGTTAACAATTCTGTGTTTTTCTGTCAATATGGGGTACTGTTTGAACAATGAGGAAAAAATGAACTTGCAGCAAATGGCTGCAATATAATAAAAAGCGAAAAACTTAAGGGGGTCTGAATACTTTCCGTTCCCACTGTATATACGTATAACCACGTTGAAGATAGTCAGCCTGCTCTTGAGTTTTCACGGACAATATGTCAGACGGCTTACACATAGCGGCCCATAGAAACAGCAGCTAATAAGACATCTGCATATACATATCTATGGCTGGAACACCCGTGGAATGGTTAGAACTCCTTAGCAACTGGCACAAATAGCCAGATCGCCTTCAGAAAATTCTAGCAGCTAGCTAAGACACCCAACAATGCCTAGCAACCAGCTATAACACCCCAGCAATGCTTAACAACCAGCTAGAATACTTTAGCATCCGTCTATCAGTCATAGATTTTAATTTCCACCTTCAGTTTCCTCTTCTTCTCCATCTTTTTGTTTTCCATCCAAGCATCCCCTTTTTTCTTGTTCCTTTCTTTGTTCTCTCTTTGTTTCTCCATCTGTTTCTCTCTCTCTCCTTCTCTCACACACTCTTTCCCTCTCTGCAGTACAGGGGAGCAGGCGACTTGTGCCAAAAGGAGAAATGCTGCACTGCATTATGAAACACAAACGCACACACGTATGGACATGCACACGTGTACACACACACAGTGACGGCTCTGTGATGGAAAGAGGGATGTAGATCGTTTCGAAAAGAGAGAGTCGGGAGTGAATTTAATTTCATGTGTTTCTGCAGGGAAGAATGAACCTTTGCACACTGATGCAGAGAGAGAGAGAGAGAGACAGTGAATGTGTGTGTGTGGTGGCGCCCTATTTTAGGAGGCTGGACTTCAGCCATGGCTCTGAAGAGACAGATACTCTCTTTACTTTGATCCCTTTCCATCTTACACATACACACACGAGTATAAACTGGCAAGGATGAAGGTTGAGGGTCAGAGCAGTAACACGTTCACGAATTATGTTACATTTGTATGTGTAGGAGGGCGAAGAGCTGATCCAGGAACAGCCTGAGTTGCGATCGGTTGTGGAGATGAAGTTGAAGGAAATCAGAGAGTGCTGGTCTCACCTGGAGAACACCACCAAAGTCAAGGCCCGCCAGCTGTTTGAAACGCAGAACCACCGCACTACCGACCTGCCCACCAACACCCTCAGCGACCTGGACCAGCATCTCACCGCCATACAGGAGCAGCCGGCCACACTAGGCTCCACCCACAGCACCCAACCCACACTTCTTCAGCCACGCCCCACTTTCAGCCAGCAGCTCCAGAGGATACAAGTGAGACCTGGAAAAGCCACTGCACTTTTTTTTCTTGATTGCAAATCCATTTCGTAATCTCACATTGTCTTCATTTCTTAGTCAATGGAAGCCCAGATGCAGCTTTATCAAGGTGTTGGTGAAATCAGGGCTGTTGCTGATCACCGGAGACCAGAAAGAGAAGAGCAAGGAGGTGTGACGGAGACCCGAATCGTCCGTCTTATCGAGCCTTTGAAGGAAAGGAGGCGGATCCTTCTCGCTTCAAAAGAACTGCACCAAGTCACCCAGGACCTGGAGGATGAGATTGTGAGTGTCACTTTCTATAAGCAATATAGTGATTGAACATCAATATAAATAGAAAAGAATAATATTCATCGTAATAGTAGTTATTGCTGAAAAAAATAAACAATAAGTAAAAAAAAGATTTGATTTTTTAGAAAAAAAGTAATTTTACACTACGACTGTTGAGAGAAGAGCTTAAATGGACTGAAGTGAGCCACTCTGAGCACTTTTTCCCCCCCAGAAATTTGGTGTTCTGTTGCTCGTTTCTGATGCATTACTTCAAAATGAAAAGCTAATGTCAGTCTGTAATTTTTGCATGGGCGAACACCACTTAAAATATTATTTCTGTTTACACATTCACATTTCTGTTTTGACTTCTTTAGGTATGGATTCAGGATCGGTTACTTTTGGCCTCATCTACAGAATATGGAACCAATCTGCAGAGTGTCCAACATTTAATCATAAACCATAAGGTGAAACTAAAGTAATCTTTTTCTAAACTCTTATATAGGACACAATTCTAGTGCATTCTCAGGCAGGCAGTGGTGTTTCTGTTATAAAGAATCAAAACAATCACATTGGGTTATGCTCACTTTTTAAGGAGAACAAACTGAAGGGTTAGCATTGATCACAAAATTTAAACAGTCAGTCCTTTTCTCTGAGACAATGAAGATTTTGTCTCATTTTGGGATAACAGAGGAATCAGATAATGTAACTCATCTGATCAAATGTCTACATTGTATGTCGTGTACATTTTTTGTATGTTCCTAAAATGATGTAAGAAGATAATTTCTGCCAGCATCTGTTAACTATAGACTATAAAAGACTGGGGATTTGGGAATTGATTGATGCACTTTATAGGCCAAGAGCCAAATATGATACAAATGCCTTTTGCAGTCTGTCAGTCTGAAGTCCACACTACAACTACTACATGACAACACAAAGCAACAATATTGTTGAAATTATTTTCAAATAATTTTTTTCCCATCTGATGAACAATAAAAAACATTGACAGATAATCAGAATCCACTTGACTTTAAAAAGCTCATGCATTAAAGCAGAAGGCTACATAGTTGCAGCAGATGATTATAACAAACAGAATGTTGTAATTAGTGTCGATGCTAATATAGTTAATGTTTTAGTTATCTTTATAGTAATTATTCTTGGTGTAAAATAGTTATTTAAATATTATTTAACACATCAAGTTATTTACTAATAGTTTAGTAATGTTTTCATTAATATTTTAAATGTTTATATTTTCTGTTTGCTAGTTTTATGTTAGTTAAACAATGAATAATTTTGCAGTTTTGCAAAAAAAAAAATTATTATTATTTTTAAAATGTCTATGTAATTTTTTATTTATTTATTAGTTTTCGTTATGTATTGTTTTAGTACTTGAAAATGAGATATGTAACTGTAATTAAATAATTAAAAAAATATTTTATTTCAAAGTTTGTTTGTTAGTTTTTGTTTTGCAACAAAAGCATTTTATAACTGTTTTAGTTTTAGTTTACTATAACACGTCTGGTTTGAACTGGCCTTAACTCTTTGCCCAACATTGTTTTTACTGCCAGTGTTTATTGTTAAATTTTAAGTATTTTGAGTATTTTGTTGTATGAAAATCTAATGCAATATGTCAAAAGACAGAACACAGCCTCCACTTTGAAACAAAACAAAGTTTTATTGAAGCTTTATGTATTTTATTTTTTTTTAAACGCTTGAATGTAGGAGTAAGTTTAATGAAAAGCATTATTATAAACAAAAGGCTGAGAAAATCACATTATTATAAAAGATTATGACCCAGAATGATGAATATATATATATATATATATATATATATGGAGTAAAGCACTCTAGCAGCTTCCTGGGTCAACATTTAATTCAATAACATTAGGCAGTTTTACATGTACTTCTTCTTTGCGTGTTTTGATCCAGGAATTCAGTACTCTATGTGTAGTAGCGCCTCCTACTGATATTAATTCAGTTGCCCTTTACAGCCTGGTTCTCATAGCTTCTGACTTCAGTTATGCAAAAGATACAGAAATCTTTGACTGACAGCTCACTTGTGATTGGACATGCAGGCACTGCAAATGGAGATACAGGCTCAGAGGGGGCGGGTCGAGGAGGTGCTGGAAAGAGCGGAGGCCATTGCTGCCCTGCGGACCCCAGAGGTGGAGTTTGTGCGGGAGGGGGCAGGGCATGTGAGGCAGCTGTGGGAGGTGCTCCAGGTAGAGGTGGAACGTCGCACAGTGATGCTGGATGCTGTAAACCATGCCCAGCAGTACTACACCCAGGCAGCAAAGGCAGAGTCTTGGCTCAGTGGACAGAAACTTCAGGTCCTCAATGAGGAGAAAGGAAACGTATGTACTTTACCTAAAACTCTTGTGCATGCAAAAAAAACATTGAAAAATAGGCAAATCACATACCTGTTACATTACAGTATATGCTATTTCCCTACATAACTGCAAAAGAAAGTATTGAAATGTGTATTTTCCTCCCCATGTTTCCTTCCTGCTGTGTGAGCTACTGAAATGAGCCGCACTGTGAGAGAGCCAATCAGAGCAGGAGTTTTTTTGCCCTTACCTAAGCCACATACCTTCTATGTAGATGTTAGAGAACATTTAAAAATATTATATCAATGCATTCTATGGCACCTTTAATGTGTTAAAGTGTGTTAAAACAGTAAGGAGGATTATACACAGGGCAACTGCTGCAAATTTTGCAGTCAACAGTTAATCAGGTGAGAGACACGGACTTTGATGAATGCAAAATATCCAGATAGCAATATGTTACCCATTTTCAATGGGAAAGTGGCCCAACGTCATCGCTCCAAAAAAGTTGCACAGCAAAATTGCTCAAAAATGTGTTCCATCAGCCTAATGTGTGTACATGTGTATTTAAAAAAAGTTTTCAGAGTAGAGACCATAGCGGGGTTGTAAACTGTGGTCAGTGTGATGTGGTCTTTTTGTCTTTCACTTTGTAAACCAAGATTTATTCTTTCTCTCTCTATCCTCTTCATTTGTAGGACGAGGCCAGCACTCTTAGGTTACTGAAAGAGCAGTTGGCCTTAGAGCAAACAGTGGAGAATTATGCAGAGACAGTGAGCTCACTTTCCCAGCAGTGCCGTCGCATGCTTGAGCTGGGACATCCAGACAGGTAAATAAATATACACTGTGCAAAAAAAGCTAAAGAATGATTGATTTCTACAAAATCATGAGACACAGAAAACTGCTAAAAACTCAGGTTTGCAATCAAAGGAATAAAATACATTTTATAATAATAAAGCATTATTTTAAATTGTGGTAATATTTCACAGTGTCACAGTTTTTATTGTTTTTATAAAATAAATGGGCATAGGAGGCATCTTTATTTTTCTTTTTTTTTAAATGCAAATGTTGAATGTTAAATTTAACTTTAAAAGTATAGAGTGTAACCAGAATAAATGTGTCTGCTGTATGTCTGTCTCTTTTTTTCTCTCGCTCTCAGTGAGCTAATCACCAAACAGCAGGCTCATATAGACCGGCTATATGTGTCTCTAAAAGACCTGGTGGAACAGAGGAAAACAAAGCTGGAGCAGCAATACTGGTTGTATCAGCTGAAGCGAGAGGTAGAGGCACTGGAGAAATGGATCTCTGAGAGGGAGGCCATTGCCAGCTCTACTGAACTCGGCCAGGACCTCGAACACGTCACGGTATCACCAGCTCACACACACACACACACACACACACACACTGTCAAGTGGTTTGAACTCAAAGATTCAACATATACTGACATCAATTTTAAAATTAAGATAAGATTGATAATGACCCTGCTTGCTTTTATTTTTAATCCTCCTATTTATTATTATACAAATCTTCCTTTTCTGCTATTGTCACTTTGCAAATAATATTAGATAACCACGCTGCAAATAATATTAACCAAAAAAAAACAAAAAGCTGTTCAAGCTATGGTTGAATGAAAATGCAGCCTTCCTAAAATCTTGCCAGTAGTTAATGTGATATCACATTTAATGTTGCAAATGGATACAATCAAGTCTTGTGCTGTGGTTGTCCCCTGTTGAAGCCTCTGTGAGCTGAACTTTGACCTGTTGTTTTGGTGCTGTTTAATTTTCCCAGGCCCTCCAGAGTAGCTTCACTCAGTTCTCCACTGAGACACGTGCAGTCGGCCAGAAACAGATGGATTCAGTCAATAAGATGGTGAATGAGATGATTGACTGCAGTCACTCTGATGCTGCCACCATTGCAGAGTGGAAAGATGGGCTGAATGAGTCATGGGCGGATCTTCTGGAGCTCATGGAGACCAGAGCGCAGATGCTTGCAGCCTCGTACCAACTACACAAGTTCTTCACCGACTGTCAGGAGGTAAACAAGGACACATGCAGCCATTAAAACACAAACCTATTCACGGTTGAGTGAAATATGAGGATTCATCATTGTGTCTGTGTTTATGTTTTGTAGGTGCTGGTCCAGATCGAGGGAAAGATGAGACAGCTGCCAGAGGTGAGGTCGTGTCAGGTGAGCTCGGCCAACCCTGGCACACTGCAGAGACTCCTGCACTCTTTTGAGCACTCCCTGCAGCTGCTGGTCTCACAGGTAAGACTCACACTAGTACACACACACAGCCACGACAACAACACCTGTTCTGACCAGGTGCAGCAGCCACGATAAGCTAGTGTTTAGGATGGTTCATCTTCCTGACCCAGCAAGGGGTGCTTCCCATTTCAGTCCAGAAGCACAGTACTCCGAAACACAGTCATCATACAGTACTGAATAACATGGAAACTTGTTGATGCCATGGAATAAAAAAATTAATCAAAAAGGTAATTGCAACCTTTTTTTCTGTTTCGGCCACAGAATAAAAAAAAAAAGTGTGAGTTTTAAACTAATTCTGATTCTTTTTCTCGCGGAGTGTATGTCTCACAAATATGACTTTTCTAAGAATTGCAAAAAAAAACAAAACAACGAATTTAGCTTTTTTTCCCCCATGGCTGAAATAAGTTTATATGAAATACCTATTAAAATGGCAATTAAACAAGTAGCTGTTAATTAAATTAAATTTCAATTGTTTTATTAAATGTTTTCAGTGACAAATATTTTGTGTCAATAAATCAAGTAATTTTAGTTTTTTCTCTATCTTAGGTACGCCAACTGCAAGAAAACGCAGCTCAGCTGCGTGCAATTTATGCTGGAGAGAAGGCAGATGCCATTTTGTGCCGTGAGCAGGAAGTGATGCAGGCCTGGAAAGAGCTCCTTGTTGCATGTGAGGGAAGCCGTGTGCAGGTCACCACAGTAACTGATAAGATCCAGTTCTTCGCTGTGGTGCGGGAACTGAGCATGTGGATGGATGGGATAATGGGACAGATCGGCTCAATTGATGATGCCAGGTACCAGATCAATTATAGAACCATCTTCATCATTCTGAATCTACAAATGGATTTAAACCAATCACAGTAGACAATATACATCAGGATAATGTGTGTGCGTGTTTCTTTTTTGTGTCTGGGCGTGGGTCTTGGTGTTGGCCGGGTCCTTGTGTATGTGTCAGGGACCTCTCTGTGCTGGATGGCATGATGTCCCAACATCAGAATCTGAAGAGTAAGATAGATAACAAGAGCAAGAACTTTGTGCACTGTGTGGAGATGGGCAAGATGCTGCTCGCTGCACGCAACCCTGCAGCTGAAGAGGTACACATATAGATATGTATAATTTTTGTCTTTTTCCACAGTGCCAAATAAAGTATGCAGTATAAGTGTTTTTCTAAAGGGTAGAAGAATACTTCCATGGAAAATAATATGACCCTACTTACTAAAAGTACCCCCCCTCCCAAAAAAATCAACAAATACTGAATATTAGTGGAAGATCTAAGTATTTTAAATGTTGTTTCTCTTGTATACTGCACGTTTGCATACATTTTTGCATTTCACATTGAACATGGATCACTTGCCATCAGTTTTCTACAGTTTACATACCCTCCAATCCAGGTAAAGGATAAGCTGGAGTACATCATGGCAAAGCAGAAAGATCTGAATGAGCGATGGGAACAGCACTGGGAGAAGCTTCAGCAAGGTCAGTGATGACATTGTTGTAACATCATGTTAGAGGTCTGCCAGTCTGATACTTTCTCAGAGTTATCTACAAACTTTATTTGTACCCTCCAGCCCAGCAGAGGCTGCAGTCCAACCAGCCGGGATCAGCGGAGCAGTCCTGGCTCTCAATCAAGGAACCAATCACTCCAAATACCCGTGAGGCAGGTGGTGGGACAGATGAGGTGGAGGAGCTCATTCGTCGGCATGAAGCATTCCGGAAGGCCGCGTCCACATGGAAGGATCATTTCAGCTCGTTACGCCAGGTCATTATCCAAACAAAGACTTATGTATAAACAGTCTGAACCAGCACAGCAGTGCAGAGGGTCTGAAGTAACAAAAGGGACTGATGACATAATGACATGGCCTAATGGATAGGGAGTTGGACTTGTAACCCAAAGATCTATGACTTCTGGAAGCAGCTCCTTTAATAGTTTATATGGAATAGGGTCTAACATACATGTTGGTGGTTTAGATGATTTAACAAGTTTATACAATTCTTCCTCTCCTATGGTAGAGAATGAGTGGATTTTTCATTAATTTAATCACTGTATTGAATAGATACCGAGGGTTATGTTTATTTTCTTCTAATAGAGATGAAAAGTAATCAGATCTAGCCCTT
>JAUMHP010000180.1:37845-55346 GCA_032361065.1 Enteromius trimaculatus | reverse complement strand
GCCTCTGACGTCCCAATTTTCCATTGGCTGATTCTACACACTGTTCAGAGCCGTCACGCTGAGGGCGTTCCCAAAGCATCTCGTCGACGCAGCTCGAGTTCCTGAAAAGGAACTTTGTTTACCCCGGTTAAACTTTTTTTTCTAGTAATATGGTTAATTATTATACAGTAATGGTAAGTTCCCTTCAAATTCAAGTTAAATTCATATAAACCCCTAGGAATATTGAGTATGGATGATAAATGTTTCCATCTGTCGCACATAGAAAGAATAACACTCAAAAACAGGTTAGTCCAAGGAAATTCACTCTCTAATCTAGCACAGCAGGTTTATCTTTGTGCAACGTGGCACTGGAGGAAGAGGGTGGCTCTTCCTGCATTTAATGATTCATTTTATTGCTATTACGCACAATTATTGGTGCAACTTACAACTTACTACCTAACTTGTTTTATATGGCAAACATACATTTACACCCCATTTACACATTCTCCTCATTTACACAACACGGCTTGCAGCAACCTAAACTTAGAAATGTCATCTGAACCTTTTACATGAACACAGTCACTGCACATAAAAAGAAACACACATTTTACCATTTTACACCACATTTACTGAGATTGTAGAGAAAAGGAACAGCAGTAAAGACACAAATGAAATACATTATAATTTAAAGGGACACCACCACAGAAACATTGCAATTACCAACCTGATCTCACGGCAATTCGTACATATTTTACGAGGTGGCTAATTTTTACGAATTTGTACGACCTCACTCCTACAAATTCATACGATTTATTCTAAATAGTCCATATTTTACGAGATGCCAATTCGTATGAATTTGTACGAATGACCTAAACGTAACCCCGCCCCTAAACCTACCCATTACGTGGTTTTAGGTTTTAGAGTGAGGCCGTACGAATTAGTACGAATTGGTCGTGAGACTGTGTTGCAATTGCTGACATGTACTGACATCTGTTATATCTGTTATTTCTTGGGATATTGTAAAATCTGATTTCAAAATTAAGGTTTAAAAACCTTTTGTTTTAAATAATTTTATGCTTTTCTTGTTTTGTTCTATACTCTTAAATGCAGTTTTATAAAAGCGTCACGCCAAACGCATGCCCTTAAAATGGAGCTACATCAGTGTTTTGATGCCATAATTTTTTTTTTAATCTGTTCTGAACACTTTAGATTGTTTTTGTGCTTTCAGACACCTTTACTGGTGGTCGAGATTTACTGGCTTCCTGCTCTTTCACTTTGTTTTCCGGTTGTCTCATTTTCTCATTCATCATTTTGTGTATATTCTCCAGTTGTGTGTGTTTCCCCTGAAGCTGATTTTGTTTCTTTTCAACCTCTCTGACTGTTTGCATCAGTTTAGCAGTAAGGTCCTTAAGACGTCTGTCTTTTTCTTGAACTTCTTCATCAAGTCTTTCTTTCTCTTTCTCCAGATCTTTAATCTTTCTATCTCTTTCTTCTAGAAGAGATTTAGTTTCTTCAAGGCATTTGGACTTTTTATTCAACTCTGTATGAAGAACATATGTAATGTCAGGTTGTGTCTATAGCGAACATTCATATCACTATGTGCCTAACAAAGTTTGATCAAATTTCATACCTGAAATCCTCAACTGCTCTCTCTTCTCCAGCATCTCCTTCTGTCTCGTTTGCTCCTGTCTCAGTGTCTCCATCTCTTTGATTGTACACTCCAGAAGTTTCTCTTTCTCACTCATCTGCTTGCTCATATTCTCCAGTTGCTTGTCTTTCCCCTCAAGCTGAATCTGTTTCTCTTCGATGTGTTTAGTTATATGTAGCAGTTGCTTTTCTATTTGCTGAGTATGTGGTTCTTTCATATCAATGCCTTTTTTATTTCGCTGGAGACCAGATTTTTCTGTGATTGTTTCTATTTGTTGTACAACTCTTTCCAAATCCATATTGCATGCCTTTAACTGCATTTCTGTTTGTTCCAGTTTTTTCCCTTGATTTTTGAAAACCTTGAATATGGTTTGGTGAAGTAACTTCACATAATTCACTTCAAGCTCTAAAAAGGAAATCAAAGAAATGATGTCTAGTCTACCAGATGAAATTTAATTTAATTTAATTTAAATATTATGTCTTTCATGATTTATAACACTCACCTGTCATCAAAGCAGATTCCTCCATTTTCATTTTCTGACCCTCCTCCAAAGTACAGTTTGACTGTGAAAGTATTAAGAAAATAGCCTTAAGTGTCCATTATGAGTTTACAGTTACAGATGGAAATATAAAGATGGTACATAAATATTTATCAGTTAAAATGTTCACATAGAGCTAAAATAAATGAATAGAGAGGCACTTCTGATTAGAGCTGGTTCAGTATTGCTTTTGTAACTTTAGTGTTAACGACAGCCTGGTCTCATAAAAATATGTACCTTGGTACACTTTTTGTGCAACAACATTTTTATGTACCTTACTGCACATTTCACCACAGTTTTTGAATAGAAATGTCCACTGCGTGGTGCTTAAACACAGCTTTTATATGTGAAACATTTTTATTACACTGACATAGGCAAGTATTGCTGTGTTTTTATTATGCTGCTTTAGTTAGTCATATTGCAACAGTTCAGAATTGAAATATCCGAATACTGCTAAAAGTTCATTCTTTTTCATGTTGGAAATATGCCCTACATCAAGCCCAACTCTAAATCTACCCGATAGTGTTAACAAATGTAAAACTAATATCATTTTAATGTTTTGTACTATTTCATCTAGACGCGTTAAAAGACAAGACGTCATGCAATCATGGGTTCGATCCCAGAGAACGCATGTGGTCATAAAACCCTATAAATAATGATTTTGCTAAATTTTTATTTAATATAAATCTATATTTATATAATATAGAGTCGTTTTTTGTTGGAGGACAGGTTCACTGATGTACTTACTGGTACGTATTTCATGTCTCGCTAAAATCATGCACCCAGGTACATTTATGCCATGAGACCAGGTAGGAAAATATACATCTCAACAAAAACGTACCTCATGCAGCTTTAGATGAACTTGTTTTCCTTGAATCTTTGATGGCTGATTTACAGGTTGGACATCAGAGTCTTTCCTTGCTGAGGGAACAAACACGCTTTGAAAGATAAGTGTTTTATTGGGTTCGGTGTAACAGCTGACTGATTTATGATTTATCTCACTTTAAGTGTACACTCACAGGATATTATTGAAAACATTGAGCTAGGGTAGAGTGGAGTTATGGGATGCTCACCTGTTTCTTCTACTCCTACTGTTATTTCCTCTGTTCTGTCTTCACTGATGACCTGACACCGGTAAACTCCTACATCCGATTCTCTGAACTCTCTCAACTTCAAGGACACGTTTCCTCTGTCCAGCTTCTCGGTGGACAGACCTGCTCTACCCCTGTAGCTCCTTCCCTCTATCACCTGTCTGTTCTTATAGAGACACACACACTCTGTCTCTTTAAACCACCTGATTTCCATGTCAGCAGCACTGATTTCAGGTGACAGGTGACACGGCACAGTGACATCAGACCCCAGTATGACCTCAGCACTGTGAACTTTATCAGGGACAATAAGATGAAACTCATCTGTGAAGGAAGAGAAAAACACATGGACTCACATGTACTGTACATGATCAAAGTTTTTTTGCTTGTGTTATTTAAACACTATTCTGTCATGAGACAGTATTATTTTAGGACTTACCGCTTCTGGAAGTTGCCATTATTTTCTCCTAAATTGGGACAAAAACATTCAATGAGAGAAATAAATATTTTCCTAACCACCCAAAATCTTTTCAAAAATTGCTTAATATTAATATTTGCTATCTTGATAATCAGCAATCAAATAAACTGATTGTCTGCTTATAGCTATAGTTTTTGTATTGTACTGTAATCACTGTAGAATGTAGTACGTCATTGTCACAGTAACATAACAGGTTCTGTTTAGAACAGAATGCTTGCTCTTTCGATCAACAGATTTTTATTTATTGTTTAGGTAAAAATGCCTTTTTTTAGGACCGCTTTTGAAAACATTTCTCCAAATTGTTTTCTTGTCATTTCTAAACAAAGAACACATTGTGTGAACAATTCTTACCTTTTCTGTCTAAAGTCTCCTGCCTCAGCTGAAAAGTGTGCAGAGGGCTTGAAGTTGTCACAAGACTTACTGCTGTGTAAAGAAAAACTGTGTATGTAAAGAAAAACTGCAAGTTACCGTCTTCGTCGTTCCTGCTGTTGCTGGTGAACACTTGCCACACTAGTTGTACTTTCAAATCTCTTTCACTTTTACTGTACTTTTACACATACATTCACTTGCGTGCTTTTCACTGCTTAGCTTCTGCTGTTTACATAAGATTTGCTACTTTTTTGTTTTTAATCAGACTGTTTGGATCTCATCATAAGAATGATTTTTTTTTCCAGAAAACTCAAAAATGATTTGGATGTCAGTAAATCCATTTAGTTGTCAGTTACTTGTTCTTGTTGCCTACTTTTCTGTAAGAAACTGGTTGAACTTGAAGAACTTGATCTGATTCTGTGTCTATTCTCAATTCTAAAGCTTAGTTAACTTAATTGGCACATTTTTAACCATGACCTAAAACTGTGAACATTGGCAAAAATGCAGTAAGCACATTCCTGCCATTGCTTTTAAATCCCAAATGAATCTTAAGTATAGGTGAAAAATAATCCTTTGTTTCAGCTCCTACTCAGATCAGATAAAGCCCTCTAGAGTTTAAATAGATTAATGCATTAATGCAAGATTTATTTAAAAATATATATTTTATACAAATATTAAGCATGTTATATATTAATTTTCTTAAAATATCTATTGAAAACACTCCATTATGACAAAGGTGACAGGTATTTTTGCAAATTCATTATGCTGTATATCACTGCATGCACTCACAAATGTAATAGGTCTAATTGATTTCTGTAACTGAAGCTAGAGGTTAATGCTGGAATTCGAAGTGATGCTTATATTTGGATCTGTCATAAACATTTTCTGTCCTTTTTCTGATTATCATCAAAACTCATTTCTGAGAGTTTTTGAGAGTTTCAGACTCATTCTTGAGAGTTTTAAACTTTGTTTTGCTGCAATTCAGACAGGTTGATCTACATTCCATTTTGTTTATAGCCTATATGCAACACCATTCAGAGTAGTTGTGTACATGTTTTTGTCATTACTGTGCTATTTGTGTAACATATTTTATTTAAGCACTGTAGATTAACATGTAACCTTCCTGTTTTCACTGTTGTAAATACAGTGGATGTTTATCAGGCTGATTTTTATGACAGCATTTAACCTGATACCCAAGCAGCAATGAATGACAGAGGCTGCATTTTAAATGTTATCATTTTAAAATGATAAAAACGTATAAGTCTTTCAGTCTGTTTCCAGTGTGCACAAGTCATAGGATGTTGCTGTAGTTGGAATAGGAAGACAGAAGGTTTGATATATTCTATACAAGTTTTGGACTATAGATTATGACATAAAAATGTAGGACAAAAATAATGTGAAAAAGGTGTCAAGAGTTATAGCAGGAGAGATTTATTTTTTAAATATTCTGAGCTGAGATATTTAGGTTTCTTTAAAGACAAAGAAGCTATGGTTAAACCAAACAAAAACAAATGGTTTAGTTACCAAAAAAAAAAAAAAAAAAAAAAAACACCACCTGATGGCAGTAGAGACCAGGCATGTACACAAAGAGATCAGATGTAATCTTATATCATTTAGAAGAGAGGCAGAAATTAAATGTGCTATTACAAACACCCTGAAATCAACATTTTAACACCACTCAAGGGTTAGACTGGTGCACAAGGTGCATCTGGAGAGCAATTAGCTGTTATGAATGCTAATAGCCTATTGGCAATACTTGACATTGGTTGATTTGTGTGGAGCCCCCTACTGGGAAACTGCATTGAATGCAGCCCATTAAAATCAAACTGCAAAGCAAAGAAGCCTGTCAAATAAATGCAAATGATGCATAATAAAAAGGGAGAGTGATTGCAATCACAGACCAAACCAAAGGAATGATGACAGGTAATCATCTCTTCACACATGTTTTCTGGCAGAAATTATTTTTGAACTAGACAGTAAAGTCTGTAGATAAACTTACTGTAAGTCTGGCTTGAAAAAGCCTAGCCAGAAAGTTTGTAGATGTTTTAAAGTACAGTTTTTAAAGATTAAACTGGAATGTTTTTAAGACATTACAAGAACAGAGATGTCTAGAGTACCCGAGGTAACTTTGTTAGCATGATTGTTAATTAGCATGTCTCTAGCATGATTTGCATGTTACTAGCATGATTATCAAGTAACTAGCATGTTGTTAGCATATTTCTAGCATGATTAGCAATAGCAAGTTTTATTTTACTTTATTTAAGGAGAAAATACACTTTAAAATTTAGTTTCAGATGAAGAAGTGTAATTAGGATGAAAGTTTTTCAAGCCAACTTAATTATTCTTTTCATTTATAGCTTACGGATGGCTAAAGAAAATGTAGTGAGTTAATAACCATGGGAATAATTTCCTGCTGACCAGACGAAAACAGCCTGAGCTGTCACGTCCATCACCATTGAATGGAGAGCGCCTGACAGCCCAGATATTTTTGCATATATATTTAGCATATAGCATAATTTCATCATGCACCTACTTTATAATTTCCCTATTCCTTGTTTTACAGGCTTGTTTTTGTTTGATTTGACATATAAAAGTGTATTTTGCTTTGGAAATATTTTATTTTGATAACATTACTTACATGTCAGGTAATTAGCATTAGACTTATTAGTAGCATGCTAGAAGACTGTCTGATTAATGCCTTCTAACACTTTATTGTAATGGCTCCCCAACAGATAATCAAGTTGCCCAACCCTGCTCCTGGCGATCGACTGTCCTGCAAAGTTTAGCTCCAACTTTAATTAAACACACATCCCTTTAATTTGAAAGTCATCCAAAAAAACGCAATTAGTTGCTTCAGGTGTGTTTGATTAGAGTTGGAGCTAAACTTTGCATGACAGCCGATTGCCAGGAGCAGGGTTGGGCACACCTGATCTAATGAGTTTATGTAATTTTGATGAATAGTAAAGTACATGTCAAGTTATTCTACAAACCCTAATGTACTGTAATACTGAAGCTAATCCTTGAAAGTAGTAGTTAGCACTCTCTTAGCTAATACTAATGAGTTACAAGGGGACATCAAAATAAAATACAGCTGGAATATTTATTAGGACTTTACTGATTAAAGTTTCAACAACCTTTCTTGTTGGCTTAACGTGGCTGAAACCAGATGAATACATTACTTTAAATGAGTCTACACCCCAAGATTACAGATATAGAAATGAGCCACATCCGAAAGGCAAAGGAGGAGGAGTAGCTACAATTTATAGCAATATTCAAAAAAGTTTATTAAAATAGTCTCGTCATTATACATTACCATCACTCTGTTCTCATACTTGATAATGTTCAGTGCTCTGAACATCTGTATTGTTAAAAGCGCTATATAAATAAAAGTGATTTGACTTGACTTGAAGGCAGATAAGGACTAGTCTCGCGTAGGTATGGAATTCATAGCCGCTTTCTTTGGTCAAGGCCCGCCCATAAGGCCGTTTGACCGACATGTCAAACAACCAATCACAGTTTGTTTCGTTCAGCGTCTCGTTTCGGGTGTGGAAATGTCCCCACAACAACAGAACAGTGTGCAACAAGTCAGTCAGCATAGAAAATCCCGATGAGACGCTCGCGGTAAACATCTGTTTGAAGCATAACTCTCCACTTTTTAACACCCACAAGCAATTCTGGAGAACCGAACACAATACTGAATCGGCCAGCTGTGATGTCAACGTCTGTTTTTTCATGTTTGCCAGCAAACTTTACTTAATATTTAATAATAGATAGGAGGGGACGCACAACTAGTAAAATTGGATCTGCTGGGAATCCTTCTAAATGCTGACAAAGGGTCGGCCAGGCAAATTGATACTCTTCCCAAATCCCGTTGGCAAACAGGCTAAAATATCTCTTCTTGTCTCCACTAAGTGCCTCAAACAAAACTCCTGGACATCTCTTAAAGATTCTATGCCGTGAACCTTGCATACTTTTGGGAATCCAACATTTAACTGATCTTGATTAATGCTTATTGTCACTCATGCAAAAACTGTCTTTTTCCCCGCAATCACACGTCTTTGTTTCCCGGTGGACCGAAAATAATCGTGACACTCGCATCCCCCATTTCCAATTTAGTGTATCCATCAGACGTTTAGCCAACGTTCCATGCATGACGTCTGAGGCTGGATAAGAACTGACAGAAATTATAATTATTTAATTAATTAATTGAATTGAATTAATAATTTATTTTTTTCCTTAATCAGTATTAAATGGGGTGAATGTAACTGATCTTCATTCAGTCTAGCCTGTTCCAGTTTAAACGCAATCACAAATTCTTGTGTTCATGAGAAAGCGACATTCCTATTATGTGATATTTTAAGGACATTTAGGTCTACATAAGGTGAATCTACAGCTTTAAATATACTGTCATTCAAAATACTTAAGCTCTTTTATTCTACAAGATAAACAATTGAATGCTGTAGTTTCATGGAAAATGAGCTTAGATACAGTTGAGCTGAGAGGGACTAATGGTCACATCGCATACTTTTTCCTGTGAGTAATAGCTCAGAGATGGCCACCTTCACAGAGCTTTTCCACTGGGTGTGTTTAATTAGGACTGGATATAAAGGTTGGACACCCCTGCCAACCTTCTATTTTCAAAGGTTAATTGTAGCAACTGCATTGATATCACAGGACTAAAAGATTTTAGATAAATATATTAAGTAAATAGATTTTAATAAATCATAATTAGAATATTATATATCTAAAAATATTAATCGTATTGTGTTTAAAATTAACATTTCTGAACGTGACTATATGACATTCGAATAGACTTTCTCTTAAGTTACATATTGTTTTATTTTTCAGCTTTCAGAGAACCCAAAAGAAGGAAAGAAAAGGACGTGACATGTGGCCAGATATGGTTTCCCATACTTGGAATTTGTGCTCTGCATTTAACCCATCCAAGTGCACACACACAGCAGTGAGAAGTGACCAACCACTGGATAGGATAGGAGTCTGATGTAAGCCATCTTTTTAACACTTGAACCAAGGGAACACTAATACAGTGGTTTTCAATCCTGTTCCTCAGTCTCCCTTATCTGACACACTCATTTGAGTTCACGGATCTCTTTCCTAATGATCTGATGATCTGAATCAGGAGTGTAAATTATGGAGACATACAAAATGTGCAAAGAGGTTCGCGCCTTCATTCACTTCCATTGAAGAAAAGTGAAGCCATAATTTGTTCCAATAGGATGCGGCCATAATGCACCCACACTCCCTATGAGTTGATTGCAAACACACGCACCTGACCCTTTGTTTCAAATGACCCTGACTGGTTAAATTTTTGTCTGCTGATTGCCGTATAAAATGCTTGTGTTAAAATAAGGTAAATACAACTCCAATCTCTTCCTGAATCACCCGTTGGCACCTCAGTTCACTCAAAAAAGCTGTCAGTCTCAACTGTCAATCATGATGTCACACTGCCGTTTTTATAGCATCACACTAAAACAACACTTATTTAAAAAAAACAAACACCCTAACTTACATCAGCGTAGTAAAATCTACAACAAATGAGAAAAATATTCAAAATGAAAATGTATTGTAAAATGTAATTTCACATTAGATTACAATAAGAGGGCCGGGTTTATGACCTATAATGGGACCAGCCACTTGGGCAAAGGCTTCACTTTTGATGATTAGTTTGAGAACCAGCCTGACATCAGCTGAAGAAGGACAGAACAGAAAGGAGGATGAACTAGCATAAAGGTCCCCTAAAGTGCATTGAAACACGCAGCGTTATTCCATGTGGTGACTTAATTTCAACTGAAACAGAAAGAAAGAGCGGGACATCAATAAACCCCACCCCCTTTAAAATTAGTCAATGTTTGAATCTTTCTCTGGCGAGAGACACTGACCTCGATAAAGTCGCATTTGACAGCCACAGTCTAATAGATTTTCCCCATAGATTCAGTATGAAACTCTTACTTACTCTTACTAGTAATCATAATCATGCTGACTTGCTCCTTGCAATCGTGTCTCTGTGGTGGCGACAAAAAAGTCTGGTCAGACTGTGAGTGCTGTTGTGGTTCGTGTGACACTTTACAATTTTGTCATTGTTTTGGAGCTTACTGCCTTATAACCTTAAGGCTAACATATTGATACTAACACCCAAAAACTTTAATTTTGATTTCAGGGGGACTTTAACTAATAATGACACAACAAGGACAGGAACAGAAGGAGAAAACACAACTAAAGGTCTACATGTTGTTGATCCTAGAACAACATTTTCATCCAAAACCGACCATATTCCCTACACCTAAACCTAACCTTAACCATGAGTTATACCTGAAATCAGAGGAAATGATAGATGAATGACAGTGATGTACAAGAACCAAACACTGATGGAAAGTATAAAACTATAAACCGGTTCTTCAAATCAGATTTTTTTTGCTGTTGTTCCAGGGTCAACAAATATGTTGATCCAGGAACATGTTGCACTCTGTAAAATCAGGTTCTGCCTGTTCTCAACCCCAGAAGTGCTGCTTCAAACCTGCCTCAACTCATTTCTGCAGGACATACAGGAATGGTAGAAAAACACTCACTGCACCAATGGAAAAAGGCAATCTGAGAGCTGCAGAGAGAACATCTCTCGCTATTCAGAAAGATGGCTGAAGAGCATATAATATACCAAACAGCTACCTATTAACTGAGAAAAAGCCCTTCCAAGGAAAATAATCATTGTTATTCTGTCAAAACAACACCTTAGCTTGTAGTCAACCACATCTCTGGGATTACATGTTGTACATCACATGTCTATAAATGGATCAAGATATTAAGTATGTGTGGCACATAATTTTCCGTTCGCTGTTTTTGGATTCAACTCCTTTGAGTCTTCTGTAGACATAATTAAGCTACTTTGAGTCCATATTAAAAGTAATGAATAAAAAAAAAAAAAAGATTCCAGCAGATGCATCTTTGACATTCTCTGAGCCAACAAATGTGACACTGACAGCAGTGTGCATATCTATGTACAGTATATTAGCCATTTGCAGCTTAATCTATTTATCCTGCCAGGAGTAAATGAATCCCAGAGCTCAATCCCATTGAGTCTGATGAATGAACAGCCTTTTTTCTTTGCTCGTGCACATTTATACATAAAATAATGCCTAATTCTAATTAACGAGTCTAGCATTATTCTTTAGTGTTGTATACATTGAAACCCACATGTATACATTACTTTATACATTATTTATGCTGTATAAAACATGCTGACACCACAAATGGAAGCGTTTAGAACACTTGCATTTATACCCCACATGCTGCACATAACATATGGGTCTATATTGTGAATTATTTGTATATTGCGTGGCCTATTCTGAATCTGTACATTGTGTGTAATATAAATTCTGGTAGATCTGCTGCAATTTCTTTGGGTGAAAATGTCCTGCAATTTTCCACCTCCCATTACCCATATGGTATGTCCATGGTGTACTGGCAATCATTTGTGATGATACCTGAATCACCTGAATTTAAACAACGCAGTATACAGAGCACATACTGTACTGCATAAATGTTAAATGAATGTTTAAACATAATTTCGAGAGGATCGCTAAACAAGTAATCATACACAGCTGATGGACCTAATCATCCCTTGTTGAATTGCACCCAATCAAGCCATTTCCCCTTCACTACAAATGCTCCCAGCTTTTCATTTCCCTGCTTCACGCTTTCGTGCATCCCTCCTCCACCCCTTCTCCTCCGTTTTACATTTAGTTCATGACTTTCCGGGGGCAGACGGTGAACGAGCCGAACGCCGAACTCTTGCCCACGCTAGGGCTCCGTCCATTAGGGTTCAGAGTTCGCGTCACATTCTACGTCGCGAACAACTTGCCCCGCCCAAAAACAGTACAATTTCCATGTGGATTACATCATGTCAAGAAGACGCTGTATCCTGTGAGAGTAAATTTGTTTTATATGCCCTTTTGAAAGATGAATCTACAAAGAACAAGTGGTTAACATTAATTTTTTCAACAACACCTCAGCAGTACAGTCATTTGTTGTGTTCGCGTCATTTTACAGATGACTGCTTTTCCAATCTTGGAGTACAACATGATATTCACCAAACGCTTGCTCTTAAAAGATGGATCAGTGCCAGGTTACGTGGAACGGCTTGCTCCTCTGAACTTCTAACTGTAAGTATGATTAATAATTAATGATTGTATTTTCTAGCAACTGTAAGGTTCCGCCTACTTGGGCTCGGATGCTGTGTGTCTCACTCCCAAGTGTTAAAAATACTCCTCGGTTTCTAATTTTGGTTTTAATTTTACTTTTAGGTTTTACCTCATTTTAATCTGACTCCAATTTTAAGTTATTATTAAATTTAGATTATAATCATAAACTTGAATGCTGATTTTTAATTTAGTTATCGCAATTTAGAAACCTGATCCTTTTAAAACATGCCATACTCTCTGTTACCTTTTTCCTTGTTGGACCGTGAGCTATCTGGATCTAACGCCAGCTGTAACGTTATTCCGTAACATGAATCACGCCATTATCAAAATTACTCAGGAATTAAGATTTCGATCTTTGTAATCTAATTTGCCCAATGTGTTAATTTTAAATGATATCAGAAATCAGGGGGTCTCCGCTCCCATTACGCCTACTGCTTTAATGGGCGTGCCCCCGGTTTGAATTATCTATGGTCGTGTTGTTCGTGCGTTCGTTCGTACTAGAAGCAAATATTTCAACAATCTAAATCAAGAAATAATTTATTTAATTTATCAGGTAAAGTTATTTTAAGTCAATTACACAATTTAAACATTGCGAAATTCAATTTAGCTCCAATTTAGAAGAATGCATAACTTTGGTAAATCAAGAAAGAATATTAATCCAATTTACAGAATTAAACAGTGTTAAATTCAATTCAGTTTCAACTTAAAAGAATGCATACCCAAGCCAATTACATAATTTAGAAAAGGAGGATTACAATCAGTTCCAATTTGCATTCCAAGAATGCATACCTAATGATCATGATGTTTAGCATGGAGGATCCTTCTACAGAAATTCCTAGTGAATGGTTTCATTCTTTCACCCTAAATACTCCAGCCCAAACAAATTTCTTGATCAGTTGTAAAAAAAACACCCGAGCCTTTGGCCTGCCAGCAATTCTCTTGCAGCTGGTCTTTCCATTTGTCCCCTAAAGGGGAAACGCCCCTTTGGTATTAAGCCTTATTCTTTAAAAGAGTTTCTAATCTCGTCATAAAATAAGTGACTGCTATGAAATTGTACCGCTCGCGTTAATACCTTTACATTGACATCATATATGACAGTGAAAAAGCAATATCTAACAAAATATGACACAGTATGTGGTTCTCCTCCTTGGAAGACTACAAGAGATGATGGCTCAGAAGGTCATAAAAGTGGGCCAGCTTTAGGAGGGGTTTGTTTACTGTCCTAAGGTTTTTCAGCTCAAGTTTTATTGTTATGGCATGCTCTTGGTCGCGAGAGGTCCACCTGTTTTGCCTTCCCACGCCGGGCCAGGCAGATCAGAGTTTATTGTCTTTGGAGGTCTTAGCATTTTTTGCATGTCATCCGCAGGCGTGCGAGTTCAGTTTTCCTGAAAAAGATTAAATTTCTTTAAACCTTACATTTATTACCATCAGTCTTGTGTTTGTGTTTACCTTGATGTTCTTTAAAGAAACATTTGCAAAAAAATCTCTAAAGTTTATCGCGATCCGCCGGCAAACTTAAGTGCCGAAGATATCGTCGTCTTCTTCGTTTCACATGATTTGCTGAAGACAAACGCAAAAAGATCTCTGCAATGCACACAAATGCTATGATTGAAGGCGACATCTTGGAATTTGTAATAAACATCGGCGCATGTCCTCTGACGTAACGTTAGGAGCTAGTGATAATGGACGATGATGTATAACAGTGTAGTAGTGGTGCTCCATTTCTTAGGGGAACAATTTTAACCCTTCCCCTTTCCACTTCATTTCAAGGGGCAAGGGGAAGGGGCGAGGGGTAGGCAAAGGGGTAGAAAATAGAATTGGGATTGGGCCTAAGTTTGTCCTATAGTCAAACCATTCATTATTTTGAGCATTTACAGTGAAGCATATGCTGTAGGCAAGATGCGACTATTTCATTCCAGTCACAGCCAAAGATATGACATGACAATCTGTTGAGTTTTAAAAATTGCAGAAATGCCTATTAGAAAGCATGGCTACTCTTTTCACTGAAACACCGCAATCATCTGCATCCACATATGTTCAGCATTATCTGCCCTATTTAAACTGCAAACAGACTCTAGTTCAACGCGAAGTCTTATTCACCTCCGGTAGTAATTCTGAGCGTTTATTCCTGTTTGATTCTCTGGTTTGACTTTTGTTTGTTTTGGACTCTCTTGATTCTTGCTGCCTGCCCTGACCCTTTTGCCTGTTCCACGACCACGATTATCTGCCTTGTCTCTGATTTATCTGTTACCCGTGTACCGAACTCTGCCTGTTGACTACTCTCCAATTAAGCCATTGCAAATGGATCCAGACGCTCCGAGTGTATCTCACACATGGTACTGAACCCTAGCAGGTGTCAGATTATTTTATCATATTTCCAAGAGCAGATACTGTATCTGCAAGCAGTCTGAACATTTGGCACTTGTTTCTTGATGGTACTTTAAAATCGATCTTTAGATTGATCTTCTCTGAGTGTTACTCGTTTCAGCTTTTTATTCATGCAGCTGTTTTTGGAGAAGTTCCCAAAAAATAATAGTCCTACTCTTAAGGCCAATTAACCACAAGAAACAAAATGGGTGCTAAGCAGAGATGATGAATGGTCTATAATTGCAACATTAATCAAACAATTACGTGATGAAACTTTCTGAGTGCATGCACGGTGTGCACGGCCGGATCAATGCACAGGCTTTATATGGCTTCCGCCTAGGGGCCCCCGCCCACTTTCTGTCAGAAAGAGAGTATAAAAACAGCTCATAAAAACATAATAATAACTACTCAAGACGCCAGTCTTTCAATCACTGTCAGATAATGAACAGATACAAAAACACTATTTTGTAGAATTGTTTACCATACAACATACAAATAATATTAATCACTTCGGTAACACTTCAAAATAGGGGGTCAGAATAATGCATTAGTTAAGCATTAAAGGTGCTCTATGCAATCTTGCAAAACACTAGGGGTGCAGGACCTACACCAAACAAAAACAAACTTCGGCCAACCAATCGGCAAGAAGAAGTTGGGTTTATCAAAAACACACTACTAATTAATGATTAAAATGTTAAGTTAATCATTAATTACTAGTGTTTTTTTTGCTCAACTAATGCTTAATTGTGAACAAATTAACGATTAATTAATGCTTAACTAATGCATTATTCTGACCCCCTATTCTGAAGTGTTACCGTAACTTCTTTTATAAATATAGGTAATTCTAAAATTAATAAATGGGTTTACTAAAATGAAGATATAAGTCTACAGCCAACGTATATCCAACTGATATCTTTAGAGAAAAGGCTACTCACAATAAAAAATGAGTCCTTGAAGAATGCTTTATGCTGGATTTTCCAGGCAGGTTCATCGTGTTAAGTGCTGTTTGAGTGCATTTCCTACTGTGCAGCACCAATTTAATACTCACTAAAACTTGTTATTCACATGTTGCCAGTTAGCGTTTATAGAATTCCATTACAAAACTATCACCTCCTAAGAATCGGACTTGATCGACAAGAAAATTGTTGGACATTCCCACAATCTTGAACAGATTATACCTATCAAACCTTAATTTGCCATTTAATAGGAAATGGTTTGGCCAGCGTGTAAATGAGTTTGTGCTCAAAATGGTTCCACGGCTACTTCAGACAAATTAAACCATTTTTGCTCTTTATGGACAATCCCTATGAGCCTTCAAGAGAAAAAACGTCTACTCTAAAAAAAGTCTCATATGTGATGAGCAAAAGAAGGAAACCACCACCTGTTGTATTATAAAATAAATGAAGATAAAGTATCATTATTAAAAAAAAAATTATAAAAATAACCATAAAAATAATCATAATAATTGCATTTTAAAGAACAACAATAAAATTACAATACTAATATTTATGGCTTTCTTATTTTTAATCCATAAACCAGAAAATCACCTGGAGAGTTTACAGCTTTTTGATTTATAGATTTATAAATAATTATCATTAAAAAATTTTGGAAATGGTTGGAAAATTGCATTACAAATGCTGTTCTTTCAGTAATGATTAGAATATTTTACTTTGTGTATGCCAAACACTATGTTTATATAACTGGTTAACATACAACCATACAAACAATAATAGCTTATCACATATTAATTGATAATTAAATAAAAAGACACATTTTCTATAATTGGTTAATAAAGAACAATACAGAGTAGAATAGCTTATCACATATTAATTAATAATAAAATAAACAGGTTTACACTTCACTTTAAAGTGTTCTTGTTACAGTGTTTGTGTACTGAGTTATGATATTTAACTACCTGTACTTACCAGATGGTCAGGGTAAGGACTGTGGTTTGGTTTAGGGTTATTTGCATGTAATTATGCACAATTTATTGTTATCGTAACAGCAAGCAAATGTAAGATGTGATACAAGGACACCTTAAAAAAAAAGTGCCACCATAAACAGATTTAAACGGAGCTATTAAAAACATTGATCATGATACTTTTTGAATCATCACCAGTTGTATCATAGAACCAAACTAAAAAAAATAAATAAAAGAGTTTGATCAGAGTAATTTATGTTAGGTGTTGTTATGTAAGTAAGTAGGTAAGTAATTAAATTTATTACATCGCTTTGTGGAATACTCGATTCTGATTGGTTAGTCGTCACAATCCAAGGTTAAAATGAAGTAAGGGATAATGTAGATATCCAGCAGGTTGCTATCACAGAATAAAGCCCGACAAGTTTATCGGCAGCCCAACGCTCCCCAAAAGTACGTGCCCGGCTTAGTACATGGCTTCTTGCCCCAAAAGTAAATAATAAAACAATAAATAAATAATATAATACATTATTACAGTACTTTGTGGAATACTCAAATCTGATTGGTTGGTCGCCACATTCCAAGATTTGTCATTCCCAGATAACAACCGGTAAAACTAATAACACAGGCTCATTTGGGTACTACAAATCATCTTGACCATTATCACTTCGCTGTCGCTGACAGCTTAGCGCCATCTTGTGGCTTACACCGTGTCTACACCAGACGCGACACGACAAAATACAGTAGAACCTATTATGCTGTAGACCAAGGGCGTAAATCTCATTTAACAGTAGGGGGGGACAATAAACATAAAATTTCTCTAGAGCAATTTTTAGAGGGGGACACAATTAATACATTCAAATTGTACTTATAAAGATGTGTCAAAACTGTGGAAGACAT
>JAUMHP010000177.1:39960-52309 GCA_032361065.1 Enteromius trimaculatus | reverse complement strand
TATATATATATACTTTTGTTTGCATATTTGTGACTAAGAGCACAAGTCATTGTGAGTATGTTTTGTTGTTTTACGGCAATATTCTACATACAAAAAAAAGATCCCACATAAATAGCTGTTTTTCATCAGGTTACTGACTAACAAGCTTTATTGACTCACTGAAGCACTCTTTGAGCTTCTGCTGATATCTGGCTGTAGTCTGTGTGCAGCGTTCAGGACACAGCCATCACACGCTCTCTGGCACAGGCCTTTTTTCCACAAGGTCAGTGTTTTAACAAGGAGATATTTTTTATTATTTATTTTAGCCGTTAACCTTTCTATGAATTTCCAGAGGTGGTGGCACCTGCCGCAGCGTTGAATATACATGACACAAGAGGCAGTGAAACGCTGCAATGAGATTTAATTTGACACGCTGACCCCATCTCCATGGGCACGGGAAACCAGGGTGAGAAAATAAGGTTGACCTTCGACCCCCGGCCTTGAACCCAGCATCACCCGCACTTACAATTAAATCATTCAGAGAAACAGACTGTCTAAAGGAAGCCTCGCTGCTCTTTCAACTAAATGTGGCCATGCAGTTGCCTGCCCTGCCCGCTTACAGTGTGAAGTTTGTGTTTTTATTTCAATTTTTGTATATATATATATATAGATCTTTTTCAGTCATTCATTCAAAAAATCTCTGAAAATAAAAAAAAAACTGAAGATAAATTTAAATTTTCTCAAGGAAAAGAAAAGATCAGAGTCAGTTGGTACTACATTAATACTGATGCTTAAAATGGACTGATTTGAAGGCTATACTATAATTATACTATACTTCTGTACAGTATATTCTCTAGAGTGTAACCCCATCATGACCCTGCTACATTCTGTAATGTTAATTATTTATGGGCTGGAGTCAAATAAATAAGGCTCTGTCTATTTCAAATTCTTGTGTCCAATTTGCTGCATGCGTGTGATATCTGTAAATGTAAAGAATTCAGAAGAAGGAATTATTCATTCCACCAGAATTCTGCTGTAACACAAGCATTTACATATACAGTAATGCCTTATAAACGTATTTTAATGCATTAATTATGACACGCAATGCACACGTTGTATAATCACAGGCATAATTACTGTATAAGCACGGATAAAATCCATGCATTATTTGTCTATTATTTGTTAATTTTTGGTAACAATTATTTATGAGTCTATATAATACATAATATATAAAGGTTTCAAGTGTAGCTGGACTTTCTCCTGATTCTTGCAGCCTCATAATTTTCAGCGGATTTCTCTGGTATTGATATATAGTTTGTGACAATATTGCACAGTTTTTATTTGCTACTCTGAAAAACGAGAAGTTGTTGTTTATGTAAGATATTTTTCACTATTCACTGATGCTTGAACACAGTGTGTGGATCGTTCTACATTCATCAGATTTAGTAGATGAATTGTTTTATTGTTTTCATCAAGATAAATATGTTTTTTCAATTGATCACTTTTATTTATATAATGCTTTTAACAATACAGATTGTAGCAAAGCACTGAACATTATCAAATAGGAGAACAGAGAGATGATAATGTATAATGACAAGATTAAACTATTTATTTATCAAATGCAGAGAAAGGTATCTGTAGTCAAGGCGACGATAGTCACTAGAAATCAGGTGTTCCCAACTAACCAGAGGCACCAGCGGCAAGAAACAACAACCCCATCCATGAGAGAATGGAGAAAAAAAACCTCGGGAGAACCAGGCTGTCACAAGTAAGCCGTGCCTCTCGGCGAGCAAGGACGGAAACTTGAATGATTTAATCATAAAACCATGAAAACAAAGAACAAGGCACAAGCATGAGACAGCAGGCGACAGGTACACAATAACATTCAACTCAAAAGGACACAGTATAAATACAGATGGAAACACGAATGGAAACTCAAAACACCTGTTAAACACAGCTGGGAGAAATCAAACACTAATGACCCCTCCCCACACACAACTAGTCGTGACCGCACATCGTATACAGGAACATCAGGGTGGGTGCCCTGGAGGCTGGACAGGGCAGAGTCTCTGGAAGCCTCCATGGCAGGATCGGGTTCCGTGGGACCCAAGGTGGATCAGGACCCTTGGGCGGCCACGACGGATGAGAAATCCTGGATGGCCAAGGTGAATCAGGACCTTTAAGAGGCCAGGGTGGATCTGGACCCTTGTGCAGCCACAATGGATCAGGAGACTTCGTAGTCCACGACTCGATCCCCATTCCACCCCTCCCCATCAGAACCCAGACACATCAACCTGGCCGAACCTCTGGAACCGGATCTGGAATAGGCCCAGGAATATCCGCGGGTGACTGGATCGGGAGTTCATGCCCGCACTCTAGATCGAGATTGGGGATCAGCCGATTGTGAGCCGTGAAAATCAGTGATGGCGCTTCTGGCCGTGCAAGACAGTGATCATGGAGATGATAATTGTCTGCTGCTCCATGATGGCAGAGGTTTCTGGTATATGTATTGGCAACAAGCCTCCACAATATGTTTAGTGCTTGGGGCTGCCAGATGTCAAGAGTCTAGATTCACCAATCAGATTTAACTTTTCTTAAATCAATACATTTTCCTAGTGGGTTACTTAATCTTTCCATCCATCCATCCATCCATCCATCCATCCATCCATCCATCTATCTATCTATCTATCTCTCTCTTCTGGATCAAAATTAAAGATCTTTTGGTGTTTTGATCTTAAGTATTTTGTTGGTATAAATTGATGTTAAATAGTATTTCAGAGCAAATCCAGTTCAGTCATGACGTCTCTCGGAGGGATTGACATGGTTTTCTACACAACAATATTGTGTAGTTTGTGTATTTTGTCTTGGTGTAATAGATCTGCTCTGTCGCTGCTGCTGCTGTGAGCATGTAATAAATACTATTGCTGATACCATAACATATATGGAATAACCCCAATATATCACACATGATCATCCCACAGCAGATCTATACAGGTGGAGCTGGGGAAGATGGAGGGTTTCTGAAACAAGCACTAGTATATAATTTTGAGCGATGAGCTCATTGGCTACTGATAAAAGAGAAAACCAGTCAGCTGTGCCATGTAATGATTGTCATTATGTCAGATTGAGTTACTGCGCCAACTAGAGTTTCATGCCAGAACTCTGTATTTTGAGGTTACGTTGATGTTTTCCTGATTTGACTTGCTTATGCAATTAATATATAATATATATGGATATAATTTATCCATTAGTGTACTCCGCCTCATGCCGCTCTGTTTGTTTCAGGCTGCTGAACAGGATGGCTGCTGAGGAGCGGCACATGACATCCAGCTGTGGCTCCTACATCAAGACAGAGCCCTCCAGTCCATCCTCTCTGGTGGACACGGCCAGTCACCCCAGTCCCGGCGCGCATTCGGACGCCAGCGGAGGCTACGGCAGCGCCATCAACAGCCACTCCAACGGCCTGGACTCTCCGCCCATGTTCACGGCAGGTGGACCACTGAGCGCTGCGGGGAGCGCCTGCCGCAAACGCTACGAGGACTGTTCCAGCACATTACTGGAGGACCCTGGCTCCATAAAGTGCGAATACATGCTCAACTCTATCCCAAAACGCCTGTGCCTGGTGTGCGGAGACATCGCGTCAGGGTATCACTACGGTGTGGCCTCCTGTGAAGCCTGCAAGGCCTTCTTCAAGAGAACAATACAAGGTATGTCATGCGCATGTTCTGCTTTTTTAATGAATGATTTGACTTGTTTTAATGTTTTTTTTAAATAAGTGTCACTGAGGCTGCTTTTAACTGATACAAAAATACAGTAAACATTTTTAAAATATCATTACAGTTTAAAATTTTCTATGTGAATATCTTTTCAACTGAATTTTCAGCATCATTACTCCTGTCTTCAGTGTCACACAATCTGTGAGAAATCATACTAGCATGCTGATTTGTGCCTCTTTATATTTTTGTGGAAAGTACATTTGTACTTGTATTCGTCAAGGATGCATTAAATTGGTCAAAAGTGACCAATAAGGGACATGTGACACTGAAGACTGGAGTAATGAAATCAGTTGTGAGCCATAAAGATATTTTCACTCATAATTTCATATAAAGCAAATTTTCAGACATATGTGACTATAAACCATGAGAATGAGAAACAGTGAACCATGATTGGGCAACTGTCAATAAAAAGACAATGTGTATATTGACATTATCATGACACGGACATGGAGATGTATGGTGTGGCGCCAGCAGTGACGTTACAGTAATCAATCCATTTGATCGCCTATAAGAGGTTTACTGTTACAGAGACATATGATAAGATGACCACACTGACCAGAAGACAGCAAGAGCGGATGAAATAACTTCTTTACATCACAGCCTCTTCTCAAACTAAAAGGTTTCACACTGACTAATGGTACACAATCTGGTTCACATTGTGTCTCATTTTGGCCAAAAGCAAAATGAGCCGATCCGACTGATATATAACACAATCGATTACAGTTATGCTTGTTTCTCATGTTGTTTAGGGGCAGGCTCACAAAAATAAATAAATAATAATAATTCAATATCATTGTGGTCTTCATGTTGAAAATGTTTACTGAAATAAAATTACAAGTTGTCATTTTGGCTAATAAGCTTGCACCATAATAAAATGTAAAAGTCATTATTGTGTTAAATAAATAAACATTACAAAAAAGTAGCTTTAGAAAAAAATAAATAAGAAAAAAATGGGCATTGAAATATGAAACATTATTATTATTATTATTATTTTTTTATAAAATGACACTCTAAATAGGGAACTAAAAGCTGGTAGGTGGCAGCATGTCAGTCTTAATGAGTGAGACACTGAATCATTTACTCAACTGATTTGTTTAAACAGCTGATTCATTCGGAAACAAACCAAGGGACTGTCTATATGAACGAGTCACTGAATTATTTACTCATTCATTAAGTAACAAAACTCCAGACTCACAACAGTTCTGCTGTGGCTTTGAGTGATTATTAGAAAAAATAAAAAAAATAAAAATAGGTATTACTAAATAAAAATAAAGAAATCCACGGGGTTAGTTTAAAAGCTGCAGACAGCTGGGCTGTTTTCTTTGGAGTCCTGTGAGTGTTTTAAGCTGAGCACTGTAGTGCAGAGATTTCTGTGGTGCGTGATGTTCAGGTCAGAGCAGACATGCAGCATCACACTGTCAGATCGGATTGGCACAGACAAGAGGAGCAGTGTGTTCTGAACCAGATACTAATCACATGGACTGTGTGTGTGTGTGTGTGTGCAAAGCACTGCTGTGCTTTCATAGACCTTCAACAACACGCAAGTTGAAATTTCACTCATCAAGAGAGTTACTGTATTTCTTCATGTAATTTCTTAATTCATTAACCCATTAATTGCATAAAACCCCACATTTCCCAAAGCTCAAGACATATATTTAGCACATGCCTAAATGCATGAATGCATTAATGAAGTATCTGTGGTTTAACTTACGAATAGGGCACGCTGTTTTTAAAGGGAAATACTCACTTGAAATGTAACATTTACAAATGAGTGATTAGTTGTAAACCCTTTAAAACACATTAAATGATCAAGCTATGCTGGTAAACACTCAATCCTTTCCATGTATTCTGATTCATGTTTTTTTTTATCCAGTAAAAGCTCTTTTTACCTGCTGCTTCTGGAGTCATATCTTGACTGGTTTTGATGAAGTAAGCGTCAGAATAATTTTGGTCATATCTCCAGATGAACTCTTACCGGACTGAAGCAGCTCAGCTTTACTTGATTCTCCATCAGTCATTTTCTATCAGTGTGTCTCAAATCTGGTCTTTTGAGGAGCGATTGTTTCCAGAAGCTTTACTTTAAGCCTTTAAAATAAGTAACATCTATTGATGAGTATTTATTTCTTCTTTTCTCATATTAGACATATTTTCAGAGATATAGACTGACCACTGATATTTAGATCATTTAATGTGTGTGTCTGCTGCACTGCTATAAAGATCTCATTGATTTACATCACAAGCTGCAGAGTTGCATTATATAATTATCAACATCTGCACCAAATTGCATATTTTTGTTTGAGCTGTTTTCTCCTTAATGAGAGACATATAAGCTAGGTTCTGTTTCTATGTTTTAGGCTTTTCTGGGTTAAATCTATAATGTATTCATGCATCTTCCACAGAAGGCATGCATCATGAATGACTGCGGAGACAAACATGACTCTCATGACCGTCAGGTGTTTAAACACACACGCGTTGATCTTGGCAGCGTTGTATCGGCTTTAAACAGTCTGTGTACCTTAGTGAATCAAACAAACATAGTTGTCCCTCAGTCGCATATTTAGAGTCTGGCTTTAAACATGGACAGATGCACAAAAGCCTCGCCGGTGAGACACTCGAGTAGAACGGGGAGCCGGACAATTAAGAGGAGGAGAGTTACAGACGTCTCCTCCTCACTTTGTATTGTCAGATGGCAGTTTCTCCCTCTATCGCTGTGTTCTTCCTCTTGGAGTGCTGCCTGTAATGGAGCTAATCTAGAGCCGTTTGTCCGAGCCACAGGAGTTTTGTCAATAACAATCAGCGTTCAGCAGGAGTAATTAAGGCCGAGGCTTTTCATTAGGCCGGGGGGAGGGGCTCGTCTCCGGGGACGGCCGGCGCAATTAGAAACGCAGGCACGCGTCGCCGGGTAATTTCAGGAGGGGAAGAAACCCAGGACTTTCTTTAGATTGAAGAGGGACTGGGTTTTGTCTCGTGCAGGAGCGGGACGACTAATGGCATAATAAGCAGACGCATGGCTTGGGATGAACGAGAGAGGATTTTAGGCAGAAGGAGACGAGCAGAAGAAAGAGGGCAGGTTGAGATCGTGAAGAATGGGTCGAGATAAGGATCAGACGCAGTTAAAAAAATAGAGAGTGATCCCACAGCCGCCAACTTCTGAACATGTCCCAAAACAGAAGTATGTAATAAATACATGATTAAAATGGAAACAAAGGGAGTATCTCAAACATACTGCTGTGATCGTTACATTAAATCAGAATTTCCTTACAGTGTTACATCTGTAAGACAAACCATTTTTTAGTCCATATTGTGATAAAACAAAAAATGTGTAAGCAAAGCATTTATAAATGTTTATATATTTCAGTATTACAGCCGTTTAATGTCTAATCTTTCCATTAGCTGTTGAAAGCTAGCAAGTGCTGTAAACTATGGACTTGGATTGGATTGGATTAAATCCAAATCAGTAGTAAATTCTATTTATTATTATTTTCATTATTTTTGAAAGAAACCCATACAGCAAAAAAAAAAGACCAAAAATAAATGTGTATGTATTTATACCATTTTGTCATTTTTAGAATTATAAATATATTTTTAGTATTTGAAAATATAATTCTCTCCTCCATATATTTCAGCAGAAAATAAAGGGAACAAATAACATTTAGCAAGTACATATATGTAAAAATTAAATATCATTTTAATTTCAAAAATATAGTTAATTGAGCTTCACTGTTTACAAAAACATTACATATAGCCTATATATGTGAATATATATTGACCAGAAAAAAAATCTAAATGCTAGTAACTGTGTAAGTAAAAGTACAGTAGGTTTGTACATTTGAACATTTGAAAAAAAAACAAAACAAAAAAAACCATTGTGCTAGTGTTCCTGTTAAATTATGAAAATCTACAGCTTTGAGTTTTTTTCTTGGCTATACAAATGTATATGTATGAATGATATTTTTTCTGACTTTTTGAGAACATCATTAAAGAGGTTCTGTTAATGTGACTGTAACGTTCCCTGGTATCTGGGTGTGTGCTCTAGTCAGTCTGAACGATCATCTCTGACCACCGTGACTCACCCCGATCTGCTGGCCATTTTCAGCACAGGTGTAAACGTGTATGAAAGCTCCATCTCTGTCCTCTATGAAGTAATCGAGGCTGACAGTAAGCCTGTAAAAGTCAAGTTAAATTTTGATGAGGAAGACCTTCTATTTTACTGTAATTTACTTACTTGACTCGAGTCTCTCCCCAAACCATGGACTGGCATCATTCCTGAAAAACCATCAAAGAAATTAGAGCAGATAAATGTTGAGAAGAAGAAAAAAAATGGTCTTCTCCAATCCTAAGACTTTTTATTTTAAGAATATAACTTTTACAACCCGAAGCCATTGCTCACTCGTCCTCCGTATTGCATCACTTTCAAGTTGTGCCTCTCGTTTGCAAATAAAGTCTTTGTGAGATATTTGCGATAGTAAATTTTTACTATTTACTCCGTCTGAATTAAATTTGTCTTTTGTTTACATTTAATGTTTACTCTGCACAAACATACTTGTGTTCATTTACATATGTTCTAGTGTTTCCAACTTAAAATAATGCTTTAATAATAATGCTAATGATGTTTACAATTTGAAAACTTAAAAAAAGAAGACTGTCATAAATACTAGTACTGTAATGTATTTATAAAGTTTACTGCTGAATTACAGCTTAGTTTTTTTTCTTAAATGCAAAATAAATATTAATTTGTTTATCCAACAATAGAATGCCGTAATAGTAAATTAATTTATTAATAATAAATAATAATAATAGTATTTTATATTATTTATTACTTAATAATATTAATGATAATAATAATAATAGTCCTGGGCAATGATTAATCACATCCAAACTACATTTGTTTATATAATATATGTATGTGTTCTGTGTATAATTATTATGTACACACACATACAGTATATAATTAAATAAATATGTGCATGCATTTAATTTATATTCATATAAATTTATATTATACATAAATATATTTAATATATAAAATATTTATTTTATATTTTTCATAAATATATACCTGCATGTGTGTACCTTTATTTTGGATATGATTCATTAATTTGCCTATTTTATTAGTATTTTAAATCATAATGATATATAACAAAACTTTTTTTTTTTTTTTTTTTTTGCATTTTTAATCACAAACAGAAAAATTGCAACTATTTCCCCAAAACATGCAGCCGTAAATACTACTATTGTAAATTTACAGTTAAAATTTATTATTATAATTTATGATATACTTGATATACTTTTGAATTTTACAGTTGAATATTATAATAGTGATTTTGTGTAATATGTAGAATAATACAAATAAGAATGGTTTTATTAATATTTAATAACTGTACATTTTTAATGTTCTAAAAACATTTGATTTTAATTTTCCTCAAATCATGCAGCCCTAGCCAAAGTATGCACAACTAGTGAGCAGTCTGTAGATTTCAGCTGGGGTTGTTTGATGAACATGTCGCTCTCTGATGGCACAATGTCTAGTCCTGGTTTAATTTACCCTGGCCTCTTCCTGTCTGACACGTTTTGAGGCCAGAATGAGCTGCGACGCGGACCAAACCTCATGCTGATAGTCAGAAGAGTGTTTACGTGAGGCTAGCGGGGTATCAGAGAGGGAATGAGAGCCATCCGTCTTCTGATGGAGTGCCAATCAGACGCAGAGATATACGCTAACCAACACTGCAATTCAAGACGCATCCTGCCCTAATGATCCCGCAGGGACACATCCCAGAATAGGAAGTCTCAACGTTTCCTTCTCCTCAAAATATGATCGGATGAAGGAGGAACGAGCCGCTGCACATTCTAGTTGTGGGAAAAGCATGAATCAAAAGGATTTGTCTGTTATCTGGAAATGCACAGGAAATGTGTTGTTAGCGAAATGTGATTAGCGCTGTTTAGTGAATCTGCACAACAAATTGGAAAGCAGGAAGGGGAGCGATCTGACTTTATCACGTTTATTTTCACACCTTTATTTACCACAAACCCAAAGAGATCTGCTGCATTTGCATACTGATTTGTATAACCCAGATAAAAAGGGGAATTTCTAATTATTCAATACATCTTGGGACCCTCTGCTTGATCTGTGCAATAATGTTAACATAATTACGCAAGTTGGGGGATGGAAGATTTCAAGAGCTGAAGAACACTGATGGAGAGGTTCACTCACCTGTTCATTGCAGCTTTATTTTCAGCTGCTTACACACTCAACCTTTCCTTGTCACAGTTTCTGAAAGCTCACTCTCAAACAGCAGAAACACACCAAATATAAAGAACCAGACACTAATTCTGTAACACGTTTACACAACACTAACATGGAACAGGAATTAATATCATGACAAAGGTGTTTGCAAATGTTTGCTTTTGAGATGTGTTTGTGAGATTTTGAATATAGTGCTTCATTTTCCATAAAAAGTAACTGGATGTGTCACATATTTCCTTTTTATGTAAAGTAATACACTGTGTTACTTTAACTTTACTTTCTGTCACCGCGGCTGGGCCCTTTCATACCAAAAGTGAAACGAATGAGTCTCAGGCTGAAGAAAGCATCTCTATCTCTATTATCTTAACTTAACACAACACTGTTCTTGATCTGAACTGAATCAACATTGAACTGATCTGAATCTTGACACTACAGACTACTGTGGAGCTGCTTTACAGCTAGAATTCAATTTGTTTTAAACTATATGTATTCCATTGGGTGCTATAGAAATACGTGTGACTTCAGGTGACTAGTAGTTGATGAATTTTAAATTATTTTATTCAAATTTGGTAAATATAATTTACCAAATTAAATATAATGTATAAATATATATATATATATATATATATATGTTTTGTTTTTTTTTTTTTTTTTTTGGAAGCGATTAATTGTTTGACAGAGCTAATATATATGCACACTTATCATGTAAATGCCAGCCACACTGATATGATGTTTGCAATAAAAAAATAAATTCATTTTAAAAAATCATGTTTTGTGTCAATATAGGCCTAGTGTTTGTATAATTTAATAATAAGTGCTGTGATTAGCACAAAATCAGTAAGACATTTTTAGTGAACAGTTTTGTGAAATTGAATTTATACATTTACGCTTAATACACCCTGGTTGAAACATAGATATTCAGTCATGAATGAGAAGACCTGAAATGCATTCATCTTTGGCAGAAGCAACCCATTTAGCTCAGTCACATCACTGTTTATATGAGAGCTGCACACAGAAAGAGCGCTCTAGACATGTGTTCTGGTGAATCCTGCAGTGAGTATTGTTTTGCTCAGCCGTACAGTATATGTCAGAGAGCACACTGTTTTTATTCAGCACAGCGTCTTCAGTGATCAAGACAAGGCTGAATAAATTGAACGAGCGCCGTCCGCATAGACATTCAAACCACGAGAACAAGAGCGCTGTCTGCCGACTGTCATTCTGCATTTAGCCGTGGCTCCTGCCATTACCCATACATGTCCTAATTGAAATGCCTCGCCGCAGTTAAATGTACTCGGACACAAGCAGAATGGCAGAGTATATCAAGCACTTTGCCTATTGTTACTCACACAATGCCACTCAAACGGATCTTTTATTGCGCAGGTATCAAGCGCTCAGCTTGAATAATGTATTAGTAGCTGGTTATTCTCTATGTAAATAGAAAGCGAGCGGCAGAACCGGCCTCGGTTTGAGTCGGGTATTATGTAAAATGTGTGCTGAATTTGTGAATGTAATTTGGCGAGGTGGGATCCGAATCCAAGCACTGAAAGCAAACGCGCAGGGATCTTTTGTTTTGAATCCTGTCTCATTTGTTTTGTGGGCTCATGTTTCTTCATCTCTGCAGCACACACTGTCCCTGTTCTGTAGTGTCTCACGGCCACAGGCAATTTATCAAATTGAGTAAAAGATGATTTTATAAATAAAGTGATTTATAGAGCGTTCGTTTGATGGCTTTGATGGATGCGGTGGCGCACTGTAAAACTCTCCTGCATTAGCTTGCTTTCCTTGGGTTATTTTTGGATGGGCAGAACGGAAAGCACCTCACTTTTATCCCGTCTCTTTGTCTCACTCCAGGTAACATTGAGTACAGCTGTCCGGCCACCAATGAGTGCGAGATCACCAAAAGAAGACGCAAGTCCTGCCAGGCGTGCCGCTTCATGAAGTGCTTGAAAGTAGGCATGCTGAAGGAAGGTGAGAGAACGCTTCTTTAAAAGTAATTGTGAAGAACACTAAAACTTGACAGTGTAATTTTACTTATTACTGTTCATAAATGATCAGCACAAATATGAATTATAACAATTGGTAAATCTGATAAAAGAGACAAATTCATAGATAAAAATAAATAGCTTTATATATTTAAAAAAATACAAATGTATCAAAACTAAACAGATACATTTGGTGCCAGAAGAGTCAACCGAACAACTGAGCTGAACTTAATGTACATTCATACTGTACACATAGAGTAAGATTCTGAATCTGAAACTTATTTAGTAGGAATTTCCCAGCAGCAGCTCACACTATCTTCGATCACAGGCAACTGATTTTGTCCAGGAATCATAAAATTAAGTAATAC
>JAUMHP010000176.1:4295-15114 GCA_032361065.1 Enteromius trimaculatus | reverse complement strand
GGGTTAGGATTACTATTGATTTCAACGAGGGGAGTCATAATTCGGCAGGGAGTCAAAATTCGGCACAACACCGGCTTGTTTAACGCGCGGCTTAATTCGCACGAATCGTGCTGCAGGATGTCTAATTGCATACAGTTATTTTGTATGTTAAGTCCTTCACTGTATAAGTAGTTTCTCCATTTGGTTACACCTTTTTACCATTTGCATTGTCTCTATAAGGTCTTGTATAATTTCTTTTCCTTTTAATTCTTAACTATTTCTAAAAATACTCTCTCATCATTCACTCTTGTTTTCAGACAAGCTCTGGAGTTGAAGCTGAGATGGAGGAGCAATATTCAGAGTGAGTGATTCTGCATACGACAAAAAATTAAGATCTGTTAATTAAACCAGCAAACAAGCTTGAACTGTCTTTTTTGTTTCTTTATTTTAGGGATGAAACCCACAAACTGGTATCACCCTGTGTGAGCTCACGGTTAGGAGATGGCAGCACTGCAAAGGAGCAAGACCATGGCCAAAAGCCAGTGGAGAGGGATTCCCCGGAGAGCCCTTCGGCGATAAAAAGATGGGAGTTTGGGCCACTTCTACAATCATTCAAATCCAAGATGGCTAGCTTTACTGAGATTGTCATGAGCCCTGTTCGGCTTTTTAAGCCCAGTGATTCTCTCTCCCTAATCACACTTCCTAATCAGCATGAAAAATTAACCGAGTCAAATGTTGAAAATTCAATCCGGACTGAGGAAGCCAAAACCGACAAATGTAGAAATGGATTGTTTCCAAAAAGGCCTTCTTCAGAAAAGGTGCAGTGCAGCACTGCTCCAAAACGCCACAGAGTTGCTCAGAGACTGGATTTTTGTACTGTTTCAACAAGTAACAATCACGAACCGGTGTTGGGTCATATTCAAATGCACAACGAGGTTTTACCAAATGAAGAAAATCAGTCAGACCGTCCTTCAAACCAGTCACAAGCTGTCCTTCAGGATGGGTCATGTGATATCAGTCCTTGTAAAGCACAGAGTCCTTTCCTTAAAACTAGATCAAATCTGTCCACAGACATACTTGTGAATTCTGCGAGTGCCATGAGTGTGTCCAGCCAGGCCAGTGTTCAGACGGATGTGCTGGTTGTTATGCATCGTCTGTCAGGTGAGAGGCAGACCCACTGTTCAGTAGAGGAATCAAACCTGTTGAAACCAGAGTCTGACAGTAGCACAAACAAACCTGATCCTGGAGTCTCCTTTTTAAGCACTTATTCTGATTTTGATTTGATGGATAAAGTCACAAGCACAGTTGGCAGCGAAGAATCCTTTTCACGAATGGCCACCAGGAAAAGCCCTAGAAAGAAATATCTGTCAGGGTCCACCTCCACTAAACTGGCCACTTTTGTGACCAGCTCAAAGCCTTTAGATGTGGAGATGAAGGATTCGCCGTCTGAAAACAGTATGGAGTGGGCACACCTCTCGACTGAAGTATCAGACCCTCAAAAGGCCATTTCTGTCAGACACGTGAGGCCAAAGAGATGCAGAGAAGCTCCTCAGACAAAGAAAGACTTGCAGGAAAGGGGAAAATGTGATTTGCATAATGCTAAAGAGCGAAGACCTACGAGGAATAAAAAAACAAAAAACAATTACAACGCATTGGGAATAAACCAGGGGGAAGAAACATATGTTCAGGTTAGGAAGAGGAGGAAAAGGATTCCTACAATGCAACCACTCCAAGACGCAAACTGTACTAGTACTAGTAATGCTGGGATGACTAATTCTGTTGAGACCTTAGATAAAATGGGACAGGAAAAAACAAGAAAAAATGTAAAACGTAGGACTTTACTGACCTCTAGCAATGAAGATGGTGCCTCTGATACTACATCCTCTCAAAATGGGACACAGAGCATCCTGATTGAAAATACCATGAATGGTTCATCAGAAGAGTTTCAGTGTCCTGTACGGTCACAGGAGTCTGAGAAGAACATTGAAACACAAAAAACAAGGCAGCATCCTAAAATTACCGGCGATGCTTTGAAGAAGAGAATCACTCGGCCACCCAAGCATAAGTTTGAGGACTTCAGCGTGACTCCAGTGGTTGATCCAGCAGGACCAAGTGAGCCTTCAAAAAGAACACTACTGCGCAGCGAACGATCTGTTATCACGGCTGAGGATCAAGAGACATGTATTTCTGGACTCAAAAAAAGAGAAGAGATAAAGGAACTTCTGCCACCTGGTCCGACAGCTCCGGTGCATTCAGAGCGAAAGCGATGCAGACCCACAAGGAACGCAACCCGATCAAGAAGAAAAGATGGTTCTGCTGCAAAACGGAGAGGTGAAGCGGAGAGCCAAGAAAAGGCGACGGAAACTGTTCCTGTAGTGACGTTGTCAGGTAGCGGTCCCAGCCGCCTCCTGCGCAGCTATTCCTGTCCTGAAATCCCGTCCCTAGTATTCAGTGACTGTCATTTACCCCGGTCCCACACACATGACAACAGCACTACCTCACCCAGCAGAAAGAGCTCACCTGCTCCACCTCCCATCCATCTTCACTCTCCGTCCAAGCGCACTCGCCGGCACACTGTCTGCAGTGTGGAGATTGAGCGCGAAATTGCCCCTTTGTGTCTCCGTAAGGAGGTGTACCCTGCTATTCGGGGTGGCCCTTTGTGCCCCTCTTCCCCTTATTCTCCCTCCACCTCCCTCACAGCTCTTGCCTCGTGTTTTTTGTCCAGTCCTTTAGCGTTCTTGTCTAAAGGCTCAAGCCAAGGGCGTAGTCATGCTAGCAACCCCAGCACTGGCAGCGTTTCAGCTGCCTCCAGTTTTGTTGCGTCCTCATCATCACCGTCCTCCTTCAGTCCCCCCTTTTCTTCCACCCTCACGTCTTGTCATGCTTTAACCGGCCCTTCCTCTGTCACTCCCAGCCCTGAGACACCTTCCACCTCTGTGTCATCACTCTGCAGGTAATTTAACAAATTCCCAGCCTCCCTATCGGAGTACGCTTGCTTTTTATCACCTGTTATTGTATGAACGTGCTGATGATCTCAGACGTTTTTCCATAAGAAGATGTTAGTACAGATGCAAGTCAGTAGTTACAATCCTGCTTTTCCTTCCCTCAAGTGCGTTTTCACAAAGCTCTTTGGAAGGAGACAGCCGGGTGCTTCAGATGGAGTGTGAGGAGTTGATCGATGAAGAGAGGTCCAAGTTTGACCTTAAACTCTCTGCAGCCATCTCCGAGGAGAAAGCATTATCCGACTCTGAAATCAAGGTGTGAGTTTGCTCTTAACGTTGGTTTGTGATCTAAAATGGATAGAATTTCTTAATTCTAATTGCATCTCCACTCTCTTTGTGTAAACAGACAGAGATCAAGGATGGTCAGCGTGGAAAGGTGTCCTCTATTCGTATCTGTAAGAAGATTCCCAAACCTCAGAATAATCTCACCCCTATGGGCCTTCCTAAGGTCATCAGGTGTGTAGAAGAGAAGGTTATAGGCTTGGTCATTACTATCTGTGTGTCTATACTTCATCACAGCAAAGAGACATATCTTGTTTTGCTTTAGAGTAAAGAAGAAGGATTTCAGCTTGGAGGAAATCTACACAAACAAAAACTTCAGCAAACCTCCTGATGGGTGAGACATTTTCCGAATTATTTATTTTCACTGTAATTGGTTCTCTGTATTTTTAGTAATCAAACTGACTGATTTCATTATCGTGTCTTAATTTGTCACTATTTACTTCACCTTCAGGATCTCTAGTACTCACAGACATTAAGGGTGGACAGAACATCTCAACAGCCCAGTAGCTTTTTAGTGCAGCTATCAAGCTATCAATGACTTCTTACACTAAAGAATCATATCACCAGTGACTTAATGTTTACCAGCTACACTATTAAATGCAATTGACATATATGACTCATTCTATAATTTAGATAGTCAACTCTAACTACCTTACAATGGAGGCAATTGTGTAACAGAATTGACATTTTTATAAAAAGAATGTCTAAGAAAACATGATTAAAAGAGCTTTAAATAACGCGTTGTGAAATCAGTAATAATTTCCATTTTCTTTTTGATGTTGTAACAGAGTAGACGTTTTAAAAATAACTCTTGGTGTAAGAAGTTTTTAGATTAGAAAATGCTCTCAGAGAGGGCACAGATACTTTTCTGTGCTTCAGAGCATATCAGTGAGTCAAAGTGACATCATTTCCTGTAACTTCCACAAGTTTGAGAGATAATTCCACCAATTTAAAGACAAAATATGGTGGGGTAACAGTTGACACAAGATTTGGGGACAGACATTTTTCTAAGTAAAAAAATGTTTTTTAAATAATTTTTAAAGAAGTACATATTTAGGACTTTAATAAATAAAAGGAATAAACTGTTACCAAAAGAAAAGTTCTATAAAATATTTTGATTGAATATTGATACATGATCACAAAAAATACACTAAATAATGCGGCCAAGAAGAAATCATGATTTTTAGACACTTTTAAAATCAATTATTATATTGTTATAGACTGCAACATCTACATAACAATTAATAAAGTAAAATAATAAAAAATTAGGGGAAAAATGACTTTATTTTTGTGGGGACACCAAATGTACCTGCAATTATAGAATCACCCAGATAATATATTATAGCTATACACTTTTATGACTTTTTTGTGTGTGTGTGTGTTATTTTTTTGGGTGTTTCATTTTTTTTCTTTTCTCTTTTCTTAAATTCTTCCTGTTTTAAATTCTAAGTTTTGCGAACTCTTTCAGACGTTTGGAAACCATATTTGAGGTGCCTCTTAACCGGCGTGATGGCTCTCAGGCTGTCGTGGGCCAAAAAAAGGTGAAACGTTTTGTCGAATTCCCTGAACTGGGAGTCGCCAGGAAGCCCAAGAAACCTCTGGTCGGTGTAGTGGCAGGGGGTGGAGCCCAGAGGAGCGCTGGCATCTGCAGAACCAGACGAGGTGTCGGGGGCTCTTCCAAAGTGGAGGATGGCCTCACCTTGCAGCAGATGGAGTCCCTCCTTTGCTCCAAGCTTCAGGAGTTAGACACCTGGATGGCACTTCAGCAGGTTGTGGGCTGAGGCAGAGGTTGTTTTATACCAAACAATGGGCAATTGTACACAATTTTATGTATTATGTTAAAATTGACTGTAAATTAAATAAGACAATAAATAGACTTGCAGAGCTGTAAAATGTTTGGTTACTGATGTACTGTAAATACATCACATTGTTTATATATTTTGCAAGGTGAGGGTGTTTATTTTGTAGACTGGACTGATTTAACAAGAAACTGCTCCGTTCTGTTTGGTCCTTTTTTTTTTGCCATTCGAAGAAAGCATTTGTTTACATGAATCTCTCTAATTCCCATCTCTGTATCAGAAAGTGTTTCAAATGAAGTGTCATGAACCCTTCCTCTTCTTTGGTTCAAACGAATGCCTTATCAATACACTCTCAGGATGGCCTGTGGGTTTCATTATAAAGGAGACGCAACAAAGTACTTTGAAGTGACGGCATTGAATACAGCGAGTTACCAGTGAGACAAAAGTTTGCATTGTTAATTTTTAGATTATGCTTGGTGCTTCTCATCTAGAGGCATAAAGCATTGAAAGGTTTCGGTGCATTCTGTGCTTTTACTCAGGTACTCTGTCTATAGTCCATTCACATAATTAAGGCTTCTGTTCATCTTTGATGTAGTGATTTATAATACTGCCTGTTGTGTTTGAACACGTTGAATGGTTTGTGCGTCAACTTGTATAGAGCTCTGCGTTCTGTATTTCTGATAGAATACAATTGAACTGTGTTTTTGTATTTTGGTGTTTTGTCAAGTTGTTTGTAAGAAGTTCACAAGGAACAGGTGCGTTTTGACTCTTACTGTCACATTTTATTACAAACCCTGAAATACATACTGTGTATAAAATATCAAAAGCACAAGGTATTGAAATAATACAACTTATTTACAAGAACAGAATATTAATAATGTAACCACATCCATATCTCAACATTTGACTGCCACCGAGTGTCTCAGTGATTCATTTCCAATTTAAGAACATAAATAAAATCAACCTGCTGAAGTGTACGCATAGCTTCTGTCTGGACAGTGCTGATCTATCTCACATAACAAATAAGTTGCTGTGTTTTTAAATGCATTGGTTTAATGGCAGTCATTGCACTAATATAATCCAGTGTGGTTTGCTACTACCAAAAGACATAAAAGTTACGTTTAGTCCTTTGTGCAAACTCTTGTATCCTCTTATGTAATAGGTAGCAATTTGTCGAGCCAAACTAAGTACAAGCACCTTTGGAAACAGAATTTAAATAATGACCGTCAATGTCCAACCTATTTTTATCAAGTTAAATTTTTGCTTGGTCTAGATGCGGTGTCCAATCTGAGCCCTGAAAGAGCCTCTTTGTGCTCCACGGCTTTGGTTGCTCATTTAACTGTAGAAAAGCTTCTTCAGTGTCAGTCTATGAAGGTAACAATAAAGGACACCAATCCCAGAAGGAATGGAAAGATGAGAATTAAAAGTACCCAGGCCACAATGGACCCAATTCCCCATTTACAAGCCTTTTCTGAGTATTTCTTAACCTTCGCTCGTGTTGCTGGACTATCTTCATTTCTTTTTCTTGTCTCTCGAGCCTGAAAAAAATGAGGAAAGATGGTAATTTCCTTTACTTTTTTAATATATATATATATATTTTAGGCTTCTTTCATCACTGCCTAAAGTTAAGTTTCATAGCACTCTTTTGTTTCATTGTGTCTCATCTTTACCAACAGTATCTGTTTTACTGGCAACAGCATTGTTTGTAGAGAGTGTCTGCTGTATAGTAAATGAGAACAAACCCTTAATACTTCACTTAATAATGAAATACTATCATCATTAAATAGGCCTACTCGAAGAAGCCAGTTGGGAGTGTTTATTTTCATTTCACGTCTTGTGTTTTTCTACATTCTTGAGTCTTTTACTGAAACTGCGTATGTGGGTTATCAAACCATTCAAGTTGAAAAAATACATTTAAACAGAGTTTAGTGATGTTTATTACAATAAAAGCACTGATATTTCATTGGAACTGTTCTAGTAATCATTGTTACCTTGACAGAGTACATGAGGGACTTAATTCCCAAGCAGGAGATGCCACATATGATGCTGCAAATGGCTAGTTTGCGATGGTCTGTGTCGTTACAGATGTCATGACAGATGACAGCCCTCTGCCCAGGATGTTCAAGTAAAGCATCCTCAACTTTCACCTCTTTTAGTTCGGATGCACACATCTCTGTTCAAAGTAAAAGTGTAAATATAAGGGAGTCAGCTTGAAAGTAATGGCACGTTACTGTAATTGGATGATTTTGTAGTCTATACTACAGTGGATACAGTGTAGTTCAGGTTCTGTCTGAATCAAGTTTTAAACATCAAGCAGAGATTTACGGCAAGCTGGTTTAACTGGTTCTCAACACTGATTTTCTGTAAAGGGGAAATTGTTTTAAATATTTATAAAAGAAAGACAGACACCAAAAGTGAGAGGGAGAATGAATAATGCATGTTTTTTTTTTAAATATCAGAACAATTCAAACGTTTTTCCTCTAAAGCATTTAAGGTGAAGTGCGTTTCTGTTATCTCTTATTGTGCTGGGGCTTGAAAAACAGGTATAGACAGAAAGAGAGTCGTGGCATGACAGTATCTGGCATCAAGTTTTACAAGAGAGTGTTGATGGATCTTGCTTTGGATAGTGATAAATCAAAAACTCAGCTGTGTAAAGTCTGCCTGCAAAGATATAATAATCTTTCTGAAGGAAGCAGCATTAAAAGCACTAAAAGTTACTGAAACTAAAGCTCTCAGTACTTACAGACTCGCCCAGACTTGATCTTGAGGGAAGAAGGGTCCAAAATTCCTCAGGTTCACCAAAGGTATTTAACAGCCAAATAAGTCTGCGTGATACTCTGCTAATTACTCTTTTGGTTGATGTAGTGTCCTTTGGCAAAGATGTCACATGTCGTTGTCACAACTTGATTTCGAGACGACTTCCCATCCAAACTTCCTCTTATTGTCAGTTATGTACGTAGACTATATAGTCCTGCTTCTTTAGCTCCAGTTTCGACCTTACAGGAGTGAGAGTGTGAAAAAATGTTTTAAAGCGCTTTAGCAACAGTAACAGAAAGAAACACTACACCCTCCTTTCAGCTCCCTCCCACTCTCTTATTCACTTCAGCTCAGCTCGAGGTACTTCCACTCACATTCTTTAGCGCTTACGTTTATCGTCTATGTTTACCACACCTTGGTGCCCCTGTGAATCATGAGTAGCTTCTGCAGACTTTGTAACAGAGAAGCTTTGACTTCATGTCTGATATTACTCATTCTCTCACACACAGTTTCTTTCTCTTTCTATTTACGCAATCAAGAATCCAGTTGCATACAGGCTGAGGCCCCTGCAGGGCCGTTTTGTAAATAGTAACTGAAGTGTTTGATCTCTTAATGTTGGACATGTGCATGATTTACACCCTGTCATGTTTCATTAATGGTCTTAGACATTAAATACTGTTTCTGATTTTCTTCCTTTGGAAAAAACAGCAAGCATGGTGATTATTTTAAATGGGGGCAAAGCTGGTAGACAGGACATAAAAGGTTACATTTTTCAAATGTTATGTTCAAGACCAGGCATGCAGGGGTATCACTGGATACATCAACTTATCATGTGTGTCCAAATATGGACAAATTCATTTGTATATTTTTTTTTTCATTCTCTAGAACGTCAAAGTCCCTAGTTTGTGTTTTTTATGAGAAAAAAATGTAATGTGTTATTTGTATAAGAAAAAAGAGTTTACTCACTTTGTAATGTTAAAATGTTTTTTTTTTTTTTTTATGTCCATGGCTTTGTAAGATTTTATTAATGATGAACTCTTTTTTTGTAATTCGACCATCTCATCTACAATCAGAAAGAGCTTTAATGCCAGGTATGTTTGCACATATGAGGAATTTGTCTAGATGGCAGATGCTTCCATGATACAAACAGACTGACAGTATATATATACACAACATACAAAATAGAAAATAGATAGTATTAGATGTACGGGTCATTTTGACCAGTTTGCTGAGGCTTACTGGTTTAAGTTAGAAATATATACCCTATAGGTGAGAACTAATGCTTTATGGTTGTTTTGAACAAATAAAAGTAGAGGTCATAAATTGTAAAATTGGAGATTGGGTTAAAATGACATAACCCATAGCACATGACACCAGCTGCTAAAATGCCATTGAATGCCATTTACTAATTTACTAATAGAGAGAATTTAAATAAATAAAAACTCTATGATGCTTATAGTATATATTAGTATAGCAGTATATTTCGCTCTGACCTGTTGATCTGTAACTGTCTTTATCAGAGACTCAAACACAGACATGAACACAACTCTCGCTTGTGAAGGTCAGCTATTCTGGGTTGAGCTGACACATTAACAAAGATACAGACACTGAGGTCAGAGGGGCGAGGAGGCTTACAGTTAGACATTCATTAATTCTCTCCCTCTTGTTCTCCTTTATTAAATTTAAAGAAAGAAAGAAAAAAAAAACTGAAGAAAAGTGCTGGTGCAGAAATGTATACAGAACAAAAATTAAAAAAAATAAACAAATTTCAAATAAATCTGTGTAACCGCACAGATAAGAAAATGTAGTAAATTAATTTATAAAACTACTAGCAAAGAATCCCGCCCCCCGTCTTGATTGCGCTACGTAACATCCCACGAGCCAATCAGAAGCAGCGACCTGCTCGTGACGCAGCGGTACAGTCTAAACACGGAAGCGTGCGTGGGACGAGAGGTGAGGGGGCGATTCCTGTAAAATCTACCGAAACGAAAGCAGATGCTCCTTTCCGCAATAGTTATTTTATCCCTTAGTATGCCAGTCTCTACAGCGTGACAACATACATAAACTACTGTATTCAAAATTATTTTAGTAAGATAATGAGCTGCAATGTGTGAGACTGCTGTTACAGTCGAGTGTTAAAATTCAAAGCAAATGACCCGAAGTTAGTAAATTAGTTTATTACATTTTTTCATTTGACTTAATGGTTTGTTTGTGTTTAATGCACACGTGCTAACACGCAGAGATGGAGGACCGTGAAGGGGTGATTGCCACAGAGCGCTATGGCTCACAGGAGTCGTGGAAATACCTGATGAAGGACGGGAGGATGAAGAGACAGAAGGATGCAGCGGACGGCAGACTGGCGGGAAGCTCAGTCTCTAGCGTGTTTAAAGTGCGTGACTGACACAGAACAACACCAAAGTATTTCAGGTCGTCAACACAAACTCTCTGAGACACCACTAACTCTAACTGTCCTCTCCCAGAGTGTTTTCCTGCCCCAGGGGTATCCTGAGAGTGTCAGTGAGGATTACTTACAGTATCAGCTCTGGGACACTGTGCAGGTACACTTGCCATAGATCTCACACCCCTGTACTGTTTACGTTTATTAGATTTGGTTGTTGAGGTATAATTAGTTAGCAAAACATAAAGATCTTTGGCAAAATAAACAAGTATATTTACACGTAATATTGGCAGAAACAGAGGAAATACCCCACAATTCATTTATTGCTCAATAAGACTTAATACAACTGCTTTATTTAATTTACTTCTACTATTTTTACCTTGAAATAACAAAAAACATATTTTTTGGATATTCAGTCTCTGACATTCACAAGGTCTGCATTTATTTGATCAAAAATGCAGTTATAAGTGTCACAAGACTCTGAAATCATTCTAATATGCTGATTTGGTGGGAAATACTGTTATTATTGTTTGAAAATGTCAACAGAATGTTTTTACTGCCACTATTGAATCCATCTTTAATAGTAAAAAAAATTCAAAAAC
>JAUMHP010000175.1:35196-81935 GCA_032361065.1 Enteromius trimaculatus | reverse complement strand
ACCCTAAGCACACAGCTAAAATAATGAAGGAATGGTTTCACAACAACTCTGTAACTGTTCTTGAATGGCCCAGCCAGTGCTCTGACTTAAACCCAATTGAGCATCTCTGGAGAGACCTAAAAATGGCTGTCCAGCAACCTTTACCGTCCAACCTGACAGAACTGGAGAGGATCTGCAAGGAGGAATGGCAGTGGATCCCCAAATCCAGGTGTGAAAAACATGTTGCATTTTTCCCAAAAAGACTCATAGCTATATTCGATCAAAAGAGTGCTTCTACTAAATACTGAGCAAAGGGTCTGAATACTTAGGACCATGTGAAATTTCAGTTTTTCTTTTTTAATAAATCTGTAAAAATGTCAACAATTCTGTGTGTTCTGTCAATATGGGTGCTGTGAGTACATAAATGAGAAAAAAAAAAAAAAACTTTAAGGAGGTCTGAATACTTTCCTACCCACTGTATATACAACAGTGACGGGAGGACAATGGGGACAAGGAATTGGAGTGAAGGGGAGATAAATGTAAATGAAGTGCCTGGAGAGAGCCCTTCATCATCACTGCAGAGATGGAGATGAGCGAACATCTTGTTGCTACACTGTGATTGAGTGATGTTGGGGTGTCAGTGTAGACCATTAACAACTGGATAAACTGTCTCAGGTCTGAGGTTAGTTTTCCAGTGTAGGAATCTTACAGACGAATGGAAAGGCCTTATCACAATTGTTGTCATTCCAAGACCTCAGTGCTGCAAAAGATAGAAAGATGCAAACAGTTTCTTCATTTTGTGCTGTCCTGACATATTTAGTGGGGTTGTCAATCATCTATATATATCTCTTATATCTCTTACATTTTTACTAGTTCCACAAAAATCTTTAGCACCTTGACTGTACTTCACATTGATAATTATATGCTATTCGAGCAATAAATCAGTATGTTAGAATGATTACAGAAAGACTAAAGAGTGGCTGAAAATACAGCTTTTCCATCACACTGTTAAATTACATTTAAAAATATATTAAAATGGAAAAATAATATTTATAATATTTCACAATATTACTGTTTTTACTGTATTGATTAAATATGAACTGCAGCCTTGGTGAGAATAAACAATTATTTTAAAAACATAGATTTAATGTTAGCTATCTTAAAGGGTTACCCCACCCTAAAAAGAAATTGAAAAGAAATCAAAGTAACGACTTAAGATTGGCCACCGTAGCATCACCGTAGTGCCATTTTGGACAGCATCCAGTGGACACACATTACATACGCCGTTCTGTGTTAGACACAATGGAAAAATACACTGTTTGTACTAATGAAATTAGTTGAATTAATTAAATGAAGTCATTATTTATGTTTTCTTTTTGTACAAGAAGTATTCTCGTAGCTTCATAATATTACAGTTGAACCACTGATGGCAGATGGAGCATTCAGACGACGTTTTTCATATTTTTCTGCACCTTGTCAGTCGTAATTGTTTGGCAGTCAATGGGACAAGACATTTTTCATCAACAATTTCTTAAAAGCTTAAAGCTTTTTTTGGGTTTGGGACAACATGAAGGTAAGTGATTAATAAGTGATTAACACATTTTCATTTTGTGGTGGATTAACCCTTTAACTGGACTAAATTACCTAAAATAATGTGTTATGTGATTCAGAAAAAATGTGAACTCACCACTGTTTTGTCGGTACCAGATCTCCACACAATCTTCCTCCTGAGGGATTCGATGGATGCCATCATCTGGTTGATTTCCATCCCAGTAACTGTATTCATAGGGTGACCCATCTGTCCACTCCATAGTGCCCTCCTGCCAACAAACTTTAATTAACAACACTATCACATTTGCTTGCTCCTTGACCCTGAAGTGATAACTAAAATCTTCAGTTTACAGCTTTGGTGCTTTCTGGATCATTTGTTACAACATCATCCATAAACGATCTACCTCAACTTGTGCTAGACCAAAGTGTTGGTTCACCACTGTCTGGAAATGATTAAACGTCACTCAGAGAAACTATATTTTCCATTCATTGGATTATTAGTGGCAGGATTTACATATTGGGCTTAACCTTTTGCAACACACACAAGCTATGCCAGTCACGTAGCTGTTAATGTTTTAATCCACTACTAGGAATCATGACCGCTTCAGACTATAAAACATCAGTGAATCATTGAAAACACAGTATTTTGTGTTGCTCTTAATATTTACCTGTCTTCTATCATGAAGGCCAATCCAAATATCTGTTGGAATTCCTGGTACACGGCTGTTCACAAGATCGTACACAAACACATTTTCCTCCCAGCTGTGAAAATATTTTTTATTAGAAAATATATATTTTAATAGAAGCTCTAGAAAAATCCTGTACTGTAAGCACTGTCTGTCAGTGACGAGTCCATACCTGTGAATGGAGGTAAGTTTGGCAGATTTGTGTCCGTTTGAGAACTCGGCACAGTACAGATCTGCCTCGGCCCAGGTGCGGTTCAAGGGGAAGAAGCGGTAACAGTAACCTTCAAACTCAGTCCAGAAGAGTGGACATGTCACAGGCTGATTAGAGTCTGACAGTTGCAGAGGCAGTGCTGGAGCAAACGGTAATGACATTAAATCCGTTTTAATTTAGCAGTTCAGTGGCGTACACGAGCATGTAATAGGACAAACACTTACAAACACCATAAAAATATAGTATTACGTTATCTGAAACAGCATCTGGAGAGTATTTAGCTGATTTCAAAATATAATGTCATTGTTGTCTTTCCACAGCACCAGTCTGCTTTCAATTTAGTTTGAACTGTGCAAGAGCTAAAGAAATTCTGTTATGCAACAAAAACAAATACCGGTTACACTTTCCGCCAAAAAATGATTAATCTTACAGTACAAATAAATATAACATTACAATAATTGAAGTCAGCTAAATGTAAGAAAAATGATATGTAATTAAACGACACATGAATTGCAAGGTTAAGGAAACCAATTTAATTATTTAGTTGGCATTTATTCTCCAACATAATTTGTTACAAAACTTTTCTTGCCCTTCAAATCTGAGTCATACTTAACCTTTAAAGATGGTTTCACTGTAAGTCTGAGCTCTTGTAAATCAATAAAGCATTGCAAGTATAGTATTAATATCACATGCTCATTCACTGGGCACACTGTCTGCAAGATATTTGAAGCTATGCATTATAAACAGAAGCATCTATAACTTGGCAAAGCATCTCTGGTTTATCCTGAGACTGTCTGTTTGTAAAGAAGCAAATTAAAGCATATTAACTGTGTCTGCACTGTATCCTTGTCTTTGGTTCTGGTGGCACTCACCTTGTGTGATCTTGATGTTTGTTGAAGGCAGAGCCCACACTGGGAAGACGGTGATCAGTAGGGCTAAACACAATTCCCAACAGAGCATGTTTAGTGCAAAAGAGGAGATTGAGATCTGGAGTGTGTGTGTGTGTGTGTGTGTGTGTTTGTAAGCATGTGCGCTGCAGCAGGACAGTGTGGAGTGTTGGGGAGATTAGAGGGTGTGTGAGCCTCTCTCTACCCCTGCCTTTTTGTTGGACTCTTCCTACTTGGTCAAGTCCAAAACACTGACATCAGACTGAGTAAGAAAGGGAAATAGAGAGAGAACCCAAGAGCCTGATATGTAATGCTCCCTGGGCAGATGATATACTACGTATACTATCCTTCGAAAGTTAGGGGTCAGTTTTTTTAATAAATTAATATTTTACTCAGAAAGGATGCATTAAATAAATCAGAAGTAACAGTTAGGACATTTACAATGTCATAAAAACGTCTGTTTCAAATTAATGCTGTTTGGAACTTTCTATAGCACCAAATTGGTATGAATGATTTCTGAAAAATCACGTGACACTAAGACTGGAGCAAATGACGCTATATGAAATAAACTACATAAACTACCACAAAAAAGAATGCCTTATCTATTTTAATATTCAACAGTTTTTATTTCAGATTCAGTTGAATTTAATAATTGAATTTATCAAAATGGAACTAAATTTAGTAAATAAAATCTCAGTCTAATTAAGTCTCAGTGTTATCTGTATTATGTTTGTTATCATATCATACCATATATATCCTTTTGCAATTTAAACTTTTACATAGTTTTACATCACCAGATGGAAAGCATCTTATTCATATTGTTGCAAAAACATCAAACACTGCTGACCTATGATTCCTCAATAGCTTTTAACTTGTAAAATTGAATCCCCAAACATCATGTTGCCACAAAATACCATCATGTTTGGCACCAGTGTTGGGGTAAGTTATAAGTTAAATATGTAAATTAAGTAACTCGAGTTATGTAATCACATTACTTTTTTAAAGTAACTAGTAAAATAACGCATTACTTTTTAATTACATATAACTCAAAAGTAATGTAACGGATTACTTTCCATGAAAAGTAACTAAGTAACATAATTTGTTACTTTTTAGGGAGTAATACAATATTTTAGCGTGTTACCTTGATAATTTGTTGGAAATATCATGGCGTCCAGCTTCTCTGCAGAGTTATTGAACACCCACTTCACACTACTTGCTTAGTTCCATTAGTCTCCCCTGACACCGTCTTGCGTTTGATAGCATGTCTGCTTTATCTCATGGCCTACCGAGCCCATGCTATTAAAGGCACAGAGTTCCTCTTATCTTTGTGAGGGCTGCCGCCTATAAGAGCTAAGGGCAGGAGCGTGGCGATATGACTCATTCTTATACTGAAGAAGGACTCCTTTTAAGATTTTCAGATAGGATTACTGCTAAATATGGTCTCTAAATAAGTCGCTCTGTATGTCCTGTTGCTGCATCCTGCCAGGTGTAGACAAATTATATCTAACATGCAGTACAATACAGGAAGGAGAGGCTTTAAAGAACTTTTTTTACTTTGTCATTTGTCATTTACTTTTATCATTTACATGTAGGACTATTTCACTGTAAAGTAGCCATGTTCACACCGCACCAACATTTGGTTGTCAATTCACTTTGTAATCCAGTTCTGTGCACACCTACTTCAAGTTAAAACTGAACTGAATTCTACAAAGAACAGCCCCAAAGACGCTTCGAAATAAGCTTTCCGATAAATAACATTGACTTAGTTCAAAAGTCTTTGACTGCTGTAATTTTATTTTGGTCAAAAATAGTGGATACCAAAAGTAGCAGTCTTCAGTTTGGTTGTAACTTGAAAACAGTAACTTAGGGGATTCACTCCCATATTTAAATGCAACTGTCACCTCTGAAACTTTACAGTGTTTACGTGGCCACATGACTGGCATTAGCGGTCTTCAAAACCATCTTCATAGAGCCACATTCCTAAATTCATTCCCTGGATCACTGAGCTTTCACCCAAGCCAACAATGAGAAAGTAGTTCAGACATTTCCCGTGCATCACTGGGCGTACCCACGACTTGATCGAGGAAGATGAACTGAGATGTGTGAGCTAGCTAAAAATATCTTTTCTGAGTCTGGTATTGATTTTGAATCAGTTCAAAGCCAGTTGATGTGCAGAGATGAAACATAGCACCTCTGTTTTATTGGTAGAATTCCCAAAAATATGTTCTTGTACATTTTACATTGAAAAGGGATGATTCATTCCGCAAAAATGTCTCTGGTTACCTTTTCTTACATTTTCTTACATTGCTTGTAATCCCTCAGGTGTAGTGCAGATGGTGTAGTACACATTAGATAAGCAACAGCTGTGACGTTCAGCACTCCCTGTTGCGGGACATTCGAACAGCTGCATGTATTGTTAATTATAAGAGCTTTTTGCTGACCTCCATTGAGCAATTTCCATAAAATTATGCTTTCTGCAGTGCTTAGGCTTTTTTTTTCCCCTCAACAAAACATGAAAATGTGGCCAATAATAGTTTGCAGTATATAGTCTTAATTAACAGTCATAGTTAACTCAAAGGGTGCAAAACAGTTAATCTCCTTAAGTTACCAGCTGTCATCTCTACAGTGTTTATTGTGCACATTGTTGCTTAGCAACTTCAAATCCATGCATTGAGGTGGGAAAGGGTGCCACAAAAAGCATAAAATCACAGCTAGGCTCTGTGAAAGTGAATGGGTCGTTTTCAGTGGACCATCTCTTTGCTGGAACAAGTGTGATGGCTTGAGTGTTACTGGATATTACTGCAAGACATGATGGAAAAATGGAAGGAAAAAAAAATATTGAGCTGATGAATTCTGGTTTAGCTCCTTGCTACCATCTTGTGGTATTATTATGCAACGTGGGTGTGGTGAATGGACAGGCAAATAACACTTTGTCCTCAAATAATAGCCTTAAACTATACCAAACACAACTGGTTCTTATTAATGTTATTAATGCTTTTTTGCATAAGATTAAAATCAGTTAATGTTGACTTGGTCACACACCCGCTGTAAACAATACATGTTCACAAAATCTGCAGAAATATGTACACCAGGGTTGGTCTTTTTTTCTTTTTTTTTTTGATTTATTTATTTTGATTTAACAGGCACAGTGCTCATTAATCAAATGCAACATACTGTAAATAAGACAGGGATTTTGCATCTGATGCCCCTTGCCAGATTAAAAAAGCAAACCTAAAAATCTGAAACACGGGTAAGATATAAACATACAATTGCATTTACAATTACAAACAATAGCACTACTAAGGATAATAATGGAAGTAGCCTATCATAAAAAAAATACAACAAATTTATCCTTAAATGTAAAACAAAATCAGTTGGCAGAGTATTCCAATAACCATTTAAAATCTAAAAAATCAACCAAAGTTGATCGAAAGTATCAATCAAATATGTAATATTTAGTCAATAAAGTTATTAATATAAATAATATATTAGTTAGTTAAAGTTATTAGATAAAGATAGTTAATAAATATCTACACATTCTTAAACCAAAATGCATTGGCATGAGAAATTAATTATTTCTACAATGAATGAATGAAAACGTTTATGCTCAAAACAAAATAATTCAAGTGGGAAACAAGTTTATTTTGCTTACTATATTTTTTTCTTGTTGTAAGCCTAAAATCGCTTGATTTTGACCTAACAGAAAACAAGACTGAATATCAATTGTATTCTCGTATTCATATAGCCTATCTTGTTTGACAATATGTAGGAATTGTGTTGTGAGCATAGCCGTCTGTAACTATATGAAACCAAACATAATAGCCTGGCTCTCTGAATCTAATGGCGAATGGGAAACTTTTACACGGTGTTTTTCAGGTAAACAGCACTGAAATGCTGTCTTGCGTTGTTTTCTTTTCTGTGTTTGAAGCTGTTCTTCGTTTTTCTCCATTTCAAGCACATCTTGTTGTCACTAGGCAACCACGCGGTGAATGGGCATCTCAACAGATGTTTCTATTTTCTGCTCAAGTGAAGTTTAGGTGAAATCTCACATTTACATAATAATTTTAAAAAATTATATTTAATTGACTATTTCCTGCTCAACCTACAGTTGCCACTTCCCGTGCCAAGCTTCAAGTGAACGCACAACATTGGAGTTATTTTAAGTAAGTCCATGGCTCTGCCTTTGTGCGTGCATGCACCATGGGAAATGTATAACGCCTCGGCATTTGCACTAATAACAATAGAGCTGCAGTTATTTCTAGCCACCGACAGATGGGGCAGTCTCCGTGTGAACCGCAGCGAAGGAAAGAGTAGAGAAACAGATGGGAGGGTCAGGCCGCTGCCTCTCACTTTCAAACACACTCAGTGCATTTCAAACCTGTGCATGGACATAGACTGAACGGTGAAACTAGGGTTTGTTTGCGGACTCCTCCCGTGTTAGACGGGTCATGCTGTCTTCGCGAAGGTAATGAGCCGCAAAGCCCTCGGGTCTCGGCTGAGCAGCGCCCACAAACTGCAGCGAAACTGGAATGACTGGCAGCCCAGGTCAGTAGCGCACCACACGGCCGAGCGCTCGCACTACAGACCGAGGCTTCAGCGCGGCTTTGCTCTTCTGCGCCTCTTTATGAAACACAGCAGCGGCCTGTCTCCTCGTGTAGAGACTTTTTTAAAGCGTTCATCTCGCATCACGTCGCACGACAATGAGGTTGAGCTCTGGTCTGTGGGAATAGTTAAACCGACAAGTGTCACGCGCGCATGTTCATTATTTCAGGCTGGTTAGCAGATGTTAGCATAAGCTAACTCACAAACAATCGGCGAACGCTGGCGATGTTTGTGCTTGTTCACCAGCTTTGGCTTGTCGACTGAGTGGAAATGTGAGTGTAACAGCAGGGATTTGTGTGTTTTGACAAACACGTCGATGTGTCGTGGCGTTCATTTGCGGTTTCTGAAGGGAAACACGCATGTGGTCTGACGTTTGGCCACAAGCTGCACAAGGTTAATATTTCAACATTTACGATGAAGTTATTACGTCGAGTTACGTTAACTTGTGTGTATCGCAGACATACGGGATAGTATTAGTCTCATACTGATTTCATACTATTTAAACTCCTTCTGTGAAACTCAAATCAATCGCGATGCTCATGTCACTTTGCTAACCAGCTCCATAATTTTCGTTGTGTCGCTTACTGTGATGCGGATTCCTAGCTTCAAGCCTTACAATTTAATTTAATATTTGCCATTTATAAACCTTTTAACTTGGACGTTTTCGTAGTTTTCAACTGGACAAGCCAGGTGAAGCTTGGTCAAAGTTTGTCTGGAGAGCTTAGGAATTGGCAGCGAGTACATTGAACTTTGAAAGTCAAAAATGTTTAATTTAATAGTGTCTCCTAATCAAATAGTAGCGTTAAGTGTCCATTCAGTAATTTTAAACTAAGTGCTTGATCCTTGTATTGAGGATGACCGTCTACAGTTTTCAGATGAGTTGCCTTATTTGAAACCATGTGGAAAAATGAAATCTCAGATGAACTGTCAAATGACGACTCTTTATCCATAAGTCCCGGATGCAAATGCAATGTTTATGAATAGCCGGAGAAGATTTATGAATTGTGCTTATGATTTTGTGTATTTGTTGATTTAGTGCTTCAAATTGTGAGCACTAAGGCTTTCTGGGATGTTAGAAGAGTTCTATTAGTTTAAAGTTTTTTGCAGGTGAGGTAAATGATCAACTTTTTATCTCTGTGAGCTGTTGGAATTTAAAATGTTGTCGTTATTATTATTATTATTATTATTATTATTATTAAAATTGTATTCACTCAAAAAAGGAGGTTAAGTTGTCTCGTTCAGTTAGTTCACATGTTTCAAACATGTATGGCTTGCTTTCTCATCTGAATTGCACATTTTTTAAATAGATTCTTTAAGAATATCCTAGCCCCATTTTTTCCAAAATAAAAGTGAATGAGCAATTATGTCAGATTGGCCAACAAAAAAAGTGTATATGATTATTGATATCTGAGATTAATGGACTTATCAGCATATCAACTTATCCACTTCTTTTGTCTGAATGATCCATAGAAGAAAGGTTTATGGATTTAGCATGACATGGTGGCTAAGAAAATGTCGTTTTTTTAGTAACATAATTTGGTAGATAACAGTTATTATTTATTGTTCATTGAACTGGCAGTGTGTCACCTCTGGTTATGCTTTTGCATTGCATTTGAATATGGACATAAATTGCTGTAGCCACTGATGGTGTATCGAATGTTTTTCAGAGGCGAAAGTTTGTCAGTCAGCCAGGACGGTGTGAAGAGCAGTGTCTCCAGAGACCGCGGTTCAGAAGTTCTTTTTGACATCCTGCACTCCGACCAGCCTGGCACCCCACCACTGCACCATGACGCCTTCACTGCCACAGACATACTCAAAGAAGGAGGTGTTTGCTTCATCTGGCCCTTTGTTTAGCCTAGCTTTAATCAGCTGGATTATGTCCGTCAGTGTATTTCACCTGCATTATTTTCAGCATCAATACCATGTGTCGTTCTGCTGGTCCGGTTTCTGACGGAATATTTGATCTATGTGATCTTTTATATCTATGTCACACTGGTTAAGTTTCCCTTTTTAGAAATAGAAAGAGAAAGTCACGTCAGAGAGTGTTTTTGTTTTTTTGGAAGGTCCCAGAGGTTCCCTGTGCAAATAAATCCCCATGTTTTTTTTTTTTTTTTTTTTTTTTTTTTTTGTGAATATAATGTATTTGTTCTAATGGTTATTTGCTTTATTTTTAATATAGAGAAATTAAATAAAACAATAGTCACATTTAGATTATACCATATATATTTGTTTTTATGCACTGCTTACAAAAATAGAACCTACGTTAGTGACAATTTTCCAGCGTGTGGTTTCTTTAAATGCCTGTTGTGGTGTTTTTATAGGATTTTAAGAGTGTAAATGTTATTCCTTTAGAGAAGGGAACTGACAGTATTCTTGGTTTCTAGGTGGATATGACGCTGATGGAGGCCTCTCTGAAAATACTTATGGTTGGAAGTCGCTGGGGCAAGAGTTGAGAATCAATGATGTGACTACTGATATAACCACTTTTCAGCATGGAAACCGTGCTTTAGCTACAAAGGACATGAGGAAATCACAGGGTACATTCACATACTTTCAGTGCTCATACATAGCTTGTTTGGAATTAATTACCTTGGTGCTTAAGTGGGGTGGTTGAATTCATTTATTTACTAGCATCGCTTTCTCTTTCATGTCCCAGACCGACCGTTGGCTCACTCTGAGGAGTCCCGTCTGGCCAATCTTTTGCGGAGAGTGTCACGGGAAGATGACCGGGAACGCAGACTGGCCACTATGAAACAAATGAGGGAGTTCATTGTGCACTCTGAAAATAAAGTGGTACGGTCTGACATGCTCAAAAGGAGTTTTTTGTGACTATAGGATTAAACCGTTTTTAATCTGCTGTTTGTATTCGTACGTTACAGGTCCTAGTGAAACAGTTGGATTCCATTTTGAGCACCCTGAATGACATTTTGAATGAGAGGTATGACTGGACAGCCTATTTTTAACACAATAGGGGGGTTATCACAATTCGCTCCATTGAGGGTATATTTAGCACTTCATTTTATGAAGTGTTATGAACGCCTTACTGAGTCCCTAGTCATAGACAATCTAACCAGCCATCATTACATATTACCATATCTCCAATATGGGAATTTTTGTATGAAAAGACTGGGTGTTAGACACCACATTCCACAGGATATGCCAATCAACACCAAGTTGTGTATGCTTTTCAGTGTTTCCTACAGACTGTTAGCTTGTGTGGCGGCATATATGCAAATACATTCTCTGCCAACGGGACGTGCTGTTGTGGTGGCAGATATTAGGTTCACTTGTAACACTGTACACAAAGCAGCTCTCTGTTTACAAACGCTGCTTTATCTGACATTGTGTACAAGATAAAATAAAAAAAGACATCCAAAATTTTCTGAAGACAGTCGGGCTTCCTTGTAGATGTATAATGATATAAAAAAAAAACACAATCGAGTTTTGATTCTGAAACATGCATTGCTCATGTTTATTCGATGAAGTCAAAGCGTTTTGAAAAATCTGCGGTTAGTTTTGATATTGTGGCACGTTTCTACAAATAAATCAATGTATGGGAAAAACTGCTTTTAAACAGTTATGATTACGATATCTCCCTACACTTGTATTTTGAATACAAGTGTATCTCCCCAGCCGAAAAAAACCCTGTGTAATTAGCAAAGTTAAATATGGAATTGAATATTGACTTTAATGTCAATAGATATCGCAATAATACATTGTCCCAAATAACACCCTTTGCAATCTTCATTCAGGGCCGCACTTTGAGACGTAATGCTAGGTTGTAATTATCAGGTGGAAGTCTACTTTTCCTTTAGAGCAAGACACAAGCGTGTCATTTGGTTAGGACTGTTGTTATCCTGGGTTATTTTGGGCATGATAATTGTGCAATGAAGATCTGGCCTAAATTCAACTTTAATCAATGTTTATTATCGATCTATTTGTTTATATTGTACAGTCAACTGGTCATTATTACATAATAAATCCATCCAGCCCCTTGTGACGTGTTTCTGTTTGGCCTTACAGTAGTAAGCTCCTGCAGGAGCTCAGGCAGGAGGCCGCATGCTGCCTGGGATTGCTCTGTGCAGCCCTCAGTTACGAAGCCGAGCGGATCTTCAAGTGGATGTTCCTCAAGTTCAGTGTGTCCACAAAGGATGAGGTGAAGCTTCTGTACCTGGTGGCCGTGCACAGGGCACTTGAAACGGCAGGGGAGAAGAAGGCTTTTTCATCTGTAATGCAGGTATTTATTCAGCTTCATTGCTAATCCTTTCTGTATAATCTTTTTCTGTGGCTGAAATGTTTTACCATTTGGTCATTCAGTTGGTGATGAGCAGCCTTCAGTCTATCTTGGAGAACTTGGACACACCAGAGTTGTTGTGCCAAAGTGTAAAATGTATTTTACTTGTGGCCCGGTGTTATCCACACATATTCAGCACCAACTTCAGAGTAAGCAGCGCAAATTTCAAATCTGCAAATCTGCAAATCTGAAATGAAAGAACATGTAAATTAACTCCTGCTTTTGTTTTTCAGGACACAGTGGATATTTTAGTAGGTTGGCATATAGACCACACACAGAAACAGTCTCTTACTCAACAAGTGTCTGGTACGATTTGTTTTATATTTAGTTTCATTTCCCTTTTTCGGGAAATAACCTGTCTAACCTGTCTCAATATGTATTTTTAGGCTGGTTACAGAGTCTGGAGCAGTTTTGGGTCGCAGATTTGGCCTTTTCAACTACATTATTGGGTCAGTTTTTGGAAGATATGGAGGCGTATGCTGAGGTAACAAATGGTTTTAATTTGGTTTCTGATAGTCTGTTTATTAAGGGATTTCTGAGGTTCTAATGCTCTTTACTTTATAGGATTTGAGTCATGTTGTATCTGGGGAATCAGGAGACGAGGACATTCCCCCTCCCACAGTATCCCTGCCAAAGCTGGCAGCCCTGTTGAGAGTTTTTAGCACAGTTGTGCATAGCATCGGAGAACGATTCAACCCTATCAGAGGGCCTCCGATCACAGAAGCATATGTCACTGATGTTAGTATGCAACATGCATGGCCTCTGCTTCAGATATGTGTCATTGCAATACAAATAGATCAACAAACAAACACACAATTCTTTACTGGTCTAAAGTAAATTGTTTGGATTTTCTCGCTTGCAGATTTTGAACCGTGTTTTAGCCTGTGTCACCACAGCTAAGCAGGTGTTCTTCTCGGAGGCAGTGCTGACAGCAGGAAATGAATGCGTGTGTGTCCTACTGGTGAGCATGGACTTGGGCAACCAGCTGATTGATGCAGTAATCTCTTATGGCCTAGACCAGCTGGGCAGCTGCCACTGCTGTGGACCAGAATACAGCATGTCCGTCCTCACGCTGCTTACGCTGGTAGGACTTGACTTAATTAATCCAATAATCAACAGACTGGAGTACAACTTGTGGATTTTGCGTGGGCCTTGTCACTTTTATTTTTATTTTTGTCTTTTGAAAATACTTTTTCACATGTTATTTTTTTTGTGTAGATTGTTGACCAGATAAACACCAACATCCCGGCTGCTTTTGTGGAGAAGTTGCTGGCCCCAAATTCCCAACTCTTGGAGCTGCGTTTCCACAGAGAAAGAGAGGTACGATCAGTAACCTCAATTGTTCTAAATTATATTTATTAAAAAATAAATATAACTGCTGTGAGTTAACACTGTTTTTGTTTGTGTCGCAGGTGATGGCAGCAGCACATGGAGTGTATCATGCTGTGCTGAGCCTAAAGAACATCCCTACCCTGGAGGCAGCTTATAAACTGGTCTTGGGCGAGATGAGTTGTGCGCTGAACAGTTTGCTCAGTCCTCTTGGTTTGCCTGCTGCCTGTCCTAACATACAACATCCAGCCTTTAGCCAGCAGAAGTTTAGCCCAGAGAGAGCAGAATTTATTCTTATCTTCAACCTCAGTGCACTCACCACCATTGGCAACACCAAGAACTCCCTCATTGGGGTCAGCGTTTTTTTGCAGTCATACAAGAAATTGTGTAAAAGAGCAGAGAGTAATAATGCTTATTTTGTTCTGTTACAGATGTGGGCTCTGTCACCTACAGTGTTTGCCCTGCTCAGTCAGAATCTGGTTGTAGTTCACTCTGATTTGTCAGTTCATCACCCTGCTGTCCAGTATGCTGTGCTCTACACTCTTTATTCTCACTGCACCAGGTAACAATCCAACAACAATTGTACTTACCTGATGATGCTACAAGGTTTCCACAATAATAGTGTTTTCCTGGCCATGTATAATTATTTCATATTTTTACACACTGTTGATTACACTGTTCTGTTGCATATAAATTCTGTGAACTCTTTTAAAGCATTACTGTTACCACAAATGTATGTAGAAGTAGAATTTTTTTTTGACAGTGATAATAAATGTTTGTTGAGCACCAAGTCAATATGTGACCATTTCAAATGACATTACTTTAGAAAAATATATTGAAATAGAAAATTATTGTGCTGTTTCACAAATGTAATGGACAAATAGTGTGAGAAATAGAATAACATTGAAGTGTTTAACAACTTCAGTGTGGTTCCATGAATTATGCAGTGTTAAATGGTTTTGATATGATATTGTATTTTTTGCAGTGTGCATAAAACTGTCAAAAAACACTGTCATTCACTTGATTTGAGCCTCTCTCTCCAGGCGTGATAACTGATAGACTGCTGCATTTCTCTTTATTTCTCTCAAGACATGATCACTTTATCTCAAGCAGCCTGAGCTCTTCGTCTCCCTCTCTTTTCGACGGTGCTGTCATCAGCACAGTTACCACGGCAACCAAAAGGCATTTCAGCACGCTTCTTAATTTGCTGGGTATGCTGCTCAGCAAGGATCATCTCAACCCTGAGGCGAGGTACAGAGCTCACACTGCCTGTCTTTAATGAGGCCTGTTGTGATTAATTAATCTGAACCCCTTGCTCTTTCAGCTCCTATAATCACTTAAACAGTGACAGATGTAATTGCACCTTTCTTTTTAATTCTTTGTGTTTGGCAACAGTTCAGTATTTAGTTGAACATTTTAGGAAATTAGGGAATATGCAGTGGGTTCCAAAAGTGCTAAAAAGAAGTGTTTTCAATATTCAAATTTAGGACCATAATAGTTTAATGTAAAAGTTGAGTTAAAAATCTTCACATGAATTGAAAAAATGTATTAACACAAATCTCATTTAATCTGTTTCTAGTGTTTGTTTTCTTTCCTCCTCCGAATCCTAAAACTATACTTTGTAAATCAGATGTTTAATTACTGATTTTTATTATGGTCTCAGCCTCCACTATTAGTAATTCCCTTTGACTTTTTTTTTGTCTTTTTAGGCGGCTTTTACTCACCTGGTCATTAGAGGTGTCTCTGATGATGAAGAAATCTGAAACCTACTCTCCTCTGTTTTCTCTCCCATCCTTCATCAAATTTTGCAAAGGCTTACTGGCAAATTGTAAGTTAATTTCTGGAGTTTTAGTTCAAAAAGGTGAAACATTATAAAGACAGAATCATTGTCCAGATTAACAAATACTGGGTTAGAATAATAAACTGCAGACCAAGTGAATGGATTTTTAACATGTTGGTTTTTCTCTATGCAGCTTTGAATGAAGACCCCACCATATGTCTGCAGGCATGCAACAGTCTTCAGGTTGTGTCATCTTCCTTGACCACAGAGCTTCTCCAGAGGTAATCGCACATCCTCTGCTTATTAGACGCTGTCTTCCTGCAGGAACATTCATTAGTGCTGTAGCGCTTCCTCCTGCACTTGGGGGCGGAGGTAAAAAAATAAAAAAAACCTTCTTGTTTGATCAGCACTGATTCTGTTTGCTTTCTCTGTGCAGGTGCGTGGACGTGTGCCGAGTTCAGCTAGTCCACTCAGCAGTCCGAGTCCGGCAGGCCTTTGGGAAATTGCTGAGATCTGTTCCCATGCACGTTGCATTGAGGTTTGCACGACTCCTTTTCACCGGTCTTGAATTCACACAATAGAAACCAGAGGGGTGCAATAAAACCTTCCTTGTAGGTTTACCTCCAGCTGTAGTTGATGTGATGGTAATTGTTGGCTTGTCTCCTAGCAGTGCCCGGAGACACTCTGAAATTAAGGAGATTTCTCTGGCCATTCGCCGACACATGAGCAAAGTGCCTAGCAACACATTCCACCCACAGGACTTCTCTGACCTCATTGGGTTTATTCTATATGGCACTGTCCACCGTGGGGGGTGAGTAGAATATCTTTATTCTTACCTTGGTGAGAACGCAAGGACACCTTTGTTCATTTGAATCGTGTTTGATCAAATCTCTACTGTAGAAGATTTACATCTAAAAAAAAAAAAGCAATTTGTAAAGGTTGTGTTTCTAGAGTTATTTCTTAGATATTCATTGTTTCATGTGTAGTAAGGAGCCCTGGTTGGAGCGGCTGTACCACAGCTGTCAGCGGCTGGAGAAAAAAGACTGCGCCATGGTACCCCGTGCCCTGCTGAAGACTGAGGCAGTGCTGTGGCAGTGGGCGGTTTGGGAGGCTGCTCAGTTCACTGTTCTCTCTAAACTCCGGACCCCTCTGGGACGAGCCCAGGATACTTTCCAGACTATAGAGGGTTAGTGAGTTATCCATTGAGGATTTCAAAAAATTCCACGATTTATTAAAGTAATAGTTTGCTTGATTTACGTTTTGACACTAAACGTTTACTTTCACCTATGTGTATGACTACAGGACCTGCAAAATTTCAAAATCCCTGGTAGCCCTTCGGGCAGGCACTCTTCAGTTTTTGGTAGCCCAAAATAAATTAAGTAGCCTGGGGAAAAAAAGAAGAGAGACTATTTTTAATGTATAATTTTGAAAAAAAGGAAACAAAACATAATCAACACAAACTACAACTGAACAGAAATTTCTATGAACTTGTAAGAACTGTGTAGAACCTCAATCAGTTTGTGTCAAATACTGTGTGGAAGATAAAATGCGATCACTCACAGCACGTCACATGCAGTTTTGCGCGAGCAACAGCCAGATGTGCTTGTGTTGCCGGTTTCACCCCGCACGCGTCAGACCGGGTATACTTCACCTTCTGCGTTTCGTCTCATGAACAGAAGCGTGCGTATGCAGAGCAGCAGCTGAATCACAGCTTGTACTACAGCAGGCTACATTACCTAAATCTTTTGTGTATCATTCTGTAAAATTAATAAACAGTTTGGGGGTTCAAATAGGCCTCTGTGCTCTGGAAAGATTGAAAGGACTCACTATTCTAATGCACTAGCTGTGTTATTATTTGTTTCACATCAATTCACATCGATAATTACTAAACAATACAATAAGCACATCTGTAAAATATCAAATAAATTATATTTATTTATAATTGTTCAATTTCTTAATGTTTAATGGGATTTTTTTTTTTTTCTTTACATTAAAAGCAAAGATTATTATGTATTATTTTACGGCTGTTTGAAAACCTAATGTTCAGTAGTAAATCTTTAAAATAAAAAAAAGTTTGTGAGAGAATCGTGATCTTTATTCTAAGCAAAACAAATCATGATTCTCCTTTTATCCAGAACCGTACAGCTCTAATATATATATATATATATATATACACACACGTATATAAAATTGTAGAATTATTTGCTGAATAAAAAGTTTAAACGATCAACTCTTATTTGAAAGAAATAAAATGCAACATTTATAACTCTCTTCAGTCTCACTTAATACTTGCATCTTTTCTTAATAAAAGTATTCATTTCACAACTTAATGATCCCAAACTGTTGTGTGTTGTGCTTTTACGAATCAATATTTTATCTCTGTGCTGGTGTAGGTATGATCCGCAGCCTGGCGGCTCACAGTCTGAACACAGAGCAGGAGTTGAGTCAGTGGAGTGGAGGAGAGAGTGATGAGGGACACCACACCAATCAGCTCCGTCTGGCTCTGCTTCTGCAGTTCCTGGAAAACCTGGAGAAACTCATGTACAATGCTTATGAAGGCTGTGCTAGCGCTCTCACTGCACCACCCAAGGTCCGTCTTCTGTGTATACACAACTAGCCTTCACGTTATCACTATGTAATGCTAGCTTTATCCTTCCAAGAACATTTAATGGGTTACCATTGAAATTCCATGTTTTTATCTTTGGCTTTATTTTTAAATTCTTCTTTGCTCCTTTATTTAGGGCATCAGAACATTTTTCTACACAAACAGGCAGACGTGCCAGGACTGGCTAACCAGAATTCGTTTGGCACTAATGAGGGTGGGCCTTCTCTCAGGTCAGCCAGCAGTCACGGTTCGTCATGGCTTTGACCTGCTCACTGAGATCAAGAACAGTAGTGCACAGGTAAGACTTGTGTTGTTCAAAAGAGGCTGCAACAAATAGTTTAATGAAAATATGCATTAAGCTGAAATATAAATCCGATTCTAAATGTCTGTCATTGATGCATTTAAATCTTTGCAAATTTAGCAAAAAAATGACTGAAGTTGGTTGAAGGCTTAGAACTACTCTATTGTCTCCCCAACAGCTCGTTTTTGAGATTTTAGTTATTGTAAGGCACTGGCTCCACACTATTAGGGCTTTGGTATCGTAAAGCTTTATTTAATTGTTTTTGCTCTGTGCTTTGCCCTGTAGGGGCCAGAAATGGAGGTGCCAATCACCATGTTAGTGGAGGCGTTGTGTGAGCTGCGATGCCCTGAAGCCATTCAAGGTCTGGCAGCATGGAGTCTGGCCAACACTGGCAAGAGCCTGGGCTGGCTGGGATCAGTGGCACTGCAGGCTGAGGGAAAGTAAGTGTTTTGTGTTCCGAAAATAATTAACCTACTTTACACCGTGCAAATTTGTCTAGTCGCTCTGTTCTCATGAAATGTTGATGCTGCATTGTTCCCAAGGTTTGAGAAAGCAGCGTTAGAGTACCAAGAGCAGCTGTGTGCCGTGACGGGGATGGACTGCTCCATTAAAGGCTTTGATCGCTCCCTGTTAAAACTGACTGGCTCCAACACCTCAAGCCCAAAACACACCAGCAGTGGTGAGGACTTTACAAAATTTGCATTAACTTGTCTTTCATGAGAAATGAAATGCAGGACAATTCTGAATAGAATATATATTGGTTCATGTATAAATTGAGATTCATATATCTCCTTTTGAATTAACTGCATCTTTAAGCAACAGACAGTGATGTTTTATTACTAAATTAGGTTTTGAATTAATGGTGTGAGTGATTCAATTACGCATTCATAAATAAAGTAGTACAACGGAACACATATTGGCCGTTTCATGAGTTTTGTCATAAGTGTTAGTTTTTTTTTTTTATGTGATTTTTGAATATCAAAATATGCATAAATCTAATCACAAAGAAATGAGTCACTATGTGCCTGAAATAAAATATGCAAAACAAAAAACTTTACAATAGAGAATCTGAAATCTAAAAAATCAAATTGTGAGAATCCAAATGATTACCACCCTAGCATTTAATGATCCTTGTTTCTTTTTTTTCCTTTCCTTTTTTTTCTATTAGAAGATGGAAGGAAAACGGTGTTGTTGAAGTCCAGTGAGTGTTCTCCAGAAGTGCTTAACTTCCTGGCAAATAAGGCCTGTGAGTGTTACGTGGCTTTGAGCGACTGGGAGTCAGTGCAGGAGTGGCAGGCCAGTATGATGAACCTCAAAAAGAACAGCAGCTGTTCCAATGTCAACCTCAAGACAGACTTTAACTATGTCAGGTGTGTAGCAGCTGAACTCTTCTTGACTCTAGTAATGTGAGGATTTCATTGAAATAATTGTTTTGATCTGTCTGCTTTCCAGAGCTCTGAGCAGGTTTGAGGAGGGGGATTTCACAGAGTGCCGTGCCCAGCTGGAGTTGCTCCCTGGGGAGGATTATGGCCTTCTCAACTCTACAACAAAAGACAAGATTGGTATTATTATAGTCGACACTATCCACAGCCATGAAACAACTAGTAGGGTTTTTCATCAAGCCTTGAAAATACATTAGCTAAAAATTATTATTATTAATGATTGCTCTTCTCCAATTAAAAAAAAAAAAAAAAATATATATATATATATATATATATAAGTACAAAACATCCTTAGAAATCTTTAAAAATCCTTGAATCGTTTGTTTTACGTTGGTCAGAACATGTGGGATCCATTTCTGTGAACAGCTTCACTGATCAATCATGTGGTATGTATTAATGTTTGTTTGTGTTGACAGACTTGAAGAGGCTTCTTCCCGCTGTGTTGAGCCCTGACCCGTCAGAGCTCCAGAAGGCCATAGAGGTACAGCTTCTTAGAAGTGCTGTTGGAGCCATCACTGCGACCAATCACGAACCGGACCAGAAGGTTCTTGCATCGTCTGAGTGAGTTAATTGTCTGAACACAGTAGGTTTTTCAATTAGTCGTGTGTGTATTGATGTTGAGTCTAAATTTAGGGTTTTTATCTTCAGCACCCTGGTGAAATACCTGAAACAGACAGGCCGCATCTCTCTAGGTCCCCTGCGTCTGTCCACTCTCACACTGTCGGACTCCTTGCCCACCCTCAGCACCCTGCAGCTGCACTGTGCCAACTCTCTAGAGAACTCCCTCTGCAACCAGCACCCAGAGGTTTGAGCCACCACATCAACCCTATGCGCATAAAAATACATTATCATGTCTTTTCCTTATCAAAATATCCCTGTTCTTCCTATAGGACTGCTTAATTCCGCTCTTCAGTGAAGCTTTGACCACCTGCAAGCAGCAGGATGTTCAGCCATGGCTACATGCCCTCCGATACACTACTTTCCAGCGGCAGCTCTTCCAAAAACTCAAAGGTAAGGTCTCCTTATGTGTAAGTACTTTCCTAATGTGTAAGTACTGTTTATGAATGTGATGTGGCATCTCTTGTTGACTCTTGTTCATCCAGGATCATCTTCTCCAGTGGACTCTCACCTATTGGAGCTTTGTCTGACTGCGGTGAAATTTGCTCGTAAGCAAGGAAATATTGCCTTAGCCACGTGTCTGCTGAGCCTGTGCAACAAGCCATCGGTGAGCGACTCTGAAGGTCAGGACCTGGTGCAAAGCTTCAGGCAACTATCACTAGAGGGCACTGTTGGGGAGAGGTGGGGGCCAGAGCTGGAGATTGAGAAGGCTAAAGTTCTCTTTGCTGCTGGTAAGTGTTTTTAAGCTGTTATGGTCTGATTTGGGACCGTTTACTTGGTCATAGTGTTTCGCTGTGTGAATGTCTAAGTACCCCTCTCTGCGTTTTAGGCCAGTCCGTATCTGCTATGGAAAAGCTGAGCTCCTGTGCACTGTCATACTGTCACTCTGGAAAGTGTGAGCGTGCAGCCTGTCGCTCTGTGCTTACTCTGTGCAAATGGCTTTTGGCTGACTGGAAAGATCTGACTCCACAACTCAAAATGGTGGTGAAGAGGAACTCTGGTTCTACCAGCCTCTCAACTCTCTCCAAAAACATCTCTGGCCTGTTGGAGCTGCCCCAGGAAGACCAGGGAATGCCACATATTACGACAGAGACAACAGGTAAGCTTAATGCCAATGCGTTATACCGTGTTATTTGTGTCATGAATGGTTGAAGACACATAATGATAGCATTGCATTCTACAGGGTGATTTGTGTTAGGGTTGGGGTCTTTGTTTCTATGTAAATCATAATGAAGATCTGTTTGATCTGTCTACAGTCAGTGTTGGTGTTGGGGAGCCAGACTTTGTGCTTGGGCAGCTGTACCAGCTCTCAACTACTCAGGCTCCTGAAGTGGCCAAATCGTGGGCTGCTCTGGCCAGCTGGGCGTACAGATGGGGCAGGAAGGTTGTGGACAATGCCAGGTATTTTTCCCTTATAAAATTGCTAATGTTAGTTTACAAAGAAAGTGATATGCTCATGCTGATATTTTGTTTTTCTTTCTGTCGATAGTCAAGGAGAAGGGGTTCCTTTGCTCCTTGGAGAGAAAAAAGAAATAGAGGACTTGCTCCCAGCAGGCACCAGTGATGAGGACAAGGAAACCATTTTCGGCATTTTGGGTCAAGCCATGTGTCGCCCAGCAGGAATTCAGGTTATGGAGTTCACAGTTTGTAAATGAGTCTGATCAGTGGTTTTCATACCGTGGTACACTACACACTATGAAACTATAGAAATATAATACTAGAAAACATTTAGATATACTGTAGTTCAAGAGTTTGGGATTGGTGCATTTTCTTTTTTACTTTTTTGCGCACAAAGGCTGAATAAAAATCAAACAACAAGTAAAACCGTTAATGCTGTGTAATGCCACTTTTGATCAATTTCAACTGTACTTAAATTATCCAAGAGATTTTATTTTACCTGGTCTATATAAACTTGTTGATTTCTACCTCAAGGTTAATGCTGATGTTCATTTATCTGCAATGTGGGATGGGAATATTTCTGGTTTTGTGTATTCATTTGTCATTGTGTTCCTTCAGGATGAGGACATGGCCTTGCAGAATGAAGAGGATGAGGAGGACGACATGGTGGATGTGATTGGCCGACAGCTATTGAGTGCCTGTCCGTGGCTGTCTGAGGTGGAGGACACTGTGACCGATGGACTGATCGGGGTGTGGAGGAGAGTGGTTGATCGAATCTTCAGCCTGTACAGGGTCTCCTGCAGAGCGTACTTCACCTTCCTTAAACTCAATGCTGGGCAGGTCAGAGGGTTCCTCTAATGTTTATGCTGTGATTGGACACATTTCTAAAACAGAAATCAATGACATTTATCGGTGTCTTAATCATTAGGTACCCATAGATGAAGATGACCCCAAGCTGCTCCTGAACAACCAGAGCAGCAAACAGAGCAGCGATGATGTCATTGTCATGGCAACCCTCCGTCTGCTGCGCTTGCTTGTGAAGCATGCTGGGGAATTAAGAGAGGGTCTGGAACACGGCCTGGCATCCACCCCCACTGCTCCCTGGAGAGGTAAGAACTTGAACATCGATACAGTAATGAACTCCTTCCTCTTCACATAGTTATTTCTATTCATGTAATATTAATATCTGTTTTCTCTCTAGGTATCATCCCTCAGTTATTCTCCAGACTAAATCATCCTGAGGCTTACATCCGCCAGAGCATCTGCAGCCTGCTGTGCAGAGTCGCCCAAGATTCACCCCACCTTATCCTCTACCCTGCCATTGTGGGATCTATCTCTCTTGGTGGAGAGGCTCAGGCTGCAGGTATTTTTCAAGACATCCTGGCTACCAAATTTGAGAAAAAAAAATAAATACATTTTTAGAAAGATGAAAATGCCAGATGCTTTTCTTAAAACTATAGGTGCTTGAGCTCTTTGTAGCTGCCGGCAAGATAGACCCACGATGAACTAAATGTTTCTCTAAACATTGTTTTCCATGTTAATGTTCTGGTAGTTTGCACTTAAAACATACCTGAGAGCCTAAAACCGAACGCACCTTAAAAACTAGGCTCTTGTGTAACAACAGCCTGACTTTGGTTGACCTTACTATTGGTATGTCATGGCCTTTACACAAAGTTGAATGTTTTTTAACTCTTGGCAACCAGAAATACAAGCAATTGTCAGGGTCGTGTCACTCTGCTTGCTTTTATTTTTTTATTGAAGAAAATTGGAAAATGCCCTTTATGCTTTGATGGATACATTAAACAATCGTTCTCTGTTTAGTGATCATATAAACGTTCCTATTTGGGGAAGAAAAATTTAATGTTTTCGTCTCTGCCAGGTAACAAGCTGCCGTCGTCCCTGCCAACCCTTCTTGGGAACATGCAGGGAGAGGCTCTTTGTGGAGGAGAGAGCGAGACGGGCAGCGGGCCGACTTCTCAAGAGAGCAGCCGCGGGGAAGAGATGGTGATGTATTCTAGCGAGGACCAAGCCATGATGCAGGACTGCTACAGCAAGATCGTAGACAAGCTGTCTTCTGCCAACCCCACCATGGTGCAACAGGTATTACAGAAAAGACTTTACTGTTCTGTAGGTGTCTGGTTGTGTCAATCCATTGTGTTTGAGTTGTTTTGTTGGTCCTTGTGTGTACAGGTGCAGTTGTTGGTGGGCGAGCTGAGGAGGGTCACTCTGCTCTGGGACGAGCTCTGGCTGGGGGTCTTGCAGCAGCAACACATGCATGTTCTGCGCAGGATTCAACAGCTGGAGGACGAGGTGAAAAGAGTTCAGAACAACAACACGCTGCGCAAGTAAGTCAATATAGAAAGAGTTCTTCGTGCCTCTTGGAAAATCATTTAAATTCTAAATCTCTTGTGGTTTAGGGATGAGAAAGTGGCTATTATGAGAGAGAAGCACTCTGCTCTGATGAAGCCTGTGGTTTTTGCACTGGATCACGTACGCAGCATCACGGCTGCTCCGGCAGAGACTCCTCACGAGGCATGGTTTCAGGAGACCTATGGAGAGACCATCCACAATGCTCTAGAGAGACTGAGGAGCCCTCTTAATCCAGCCAATCCTGCCAGCAGCTGGGTGCCCTTCAAACAGGTAAGGACAGTGTGTAAGTGAAATGCTGATATGCATGCTGTGCATTTTACCTTTTGTAATTCTACTCCATCTTGTCACAGATCATGCTGAGCTTGCAGCAAAGGGCTCAAAAACGGGCAAGTTACCTCCTACGACTGGATGAGATCAGCCCCCGCCTGACTGCCATGACCAACACAGAGATGGCGCTGCCAGGGGAGGTGTCTGCTACAGATGCAGTCACCATCCAGAGCGTAGGCAATACCATCACCATCCTGCCAACTAAAACCAAACCCAAGAAGCTCTACTTTCTAGGCTCTGATGGGAGAAATTACCCTTACCTGTTCAAAGGTACAACATTTAAACATGGCTAAAAGCATTACTAAAAACTCACCCTCATGTAGTTTCAAACCTGAAAGACTTTTGTTATTTTTCAGAACACGCATAAAAGTATTTCCACCAAATCTATAAAAAAACTATCCATTTAATTTTTGCAGTTTAGTAAATGATGCAAGGGATAGTGAATGATTTTTATTTTTTATGTGTGTGAATTATCCCATTTAAATACATGCCATTTGCTCATGTAAGCATTTATCTTGGTGTTTTAGGATTGGAGGACTTGCATTTGGATGAGAGGATCATGCAGTTCTTGTCTATCGTCAATACCATGTTCACAAAAGTGAATCAGCAGGAGAGTCCAAGGTTTCACGCCCGTCATTATTCTGTCACACCGCTGGGCACCAGATCAGGCCTCATCCAGTGGGTGGATGGAGCCACTCCACTATTTGGCCTGTACAAACGCTGGCAGCAGCGCGAGGCTGTGGTGCAAGCCCAGAAGGTGAGATTAGTATTTTCGCTTCTGAAAAAGTATTTCACACTGCATGGTTTTACAAGGTTTTTGTAGTTAACCAAGACCATCTGTTACATAAAAAGTAATTTGAATTAAAAAAAATATATATATATATATTTATTTATTTATTTTATTATTTTTTTTTTTTATTATTATTTTATTTTTATTTTTATTTTTTAAATTCAAATTACTTTTGAATTTTTTAGATATATTTATATTTATTTATTTATATATATATTTATTTATTTATTTTAATTCAAATTACTTTTGAATTTTTTTTTAGGCACAGGACTCCTTCCAGCAACCTCAGAATCTTCCCATGGTTCCACGGCCCAGTGAGCTCTATTACAGTAAGATCAGTCCTGCCTTAAAGGCTGTTGGGCTCAGTTTGGATGTGTCGCGCCGTGACTGGCCGTTGAGTGTCATGAGAGATGTTCTCCGGGAGCTGATGGAGGCTACACCTCCTAACCTCTTGGCAAAAGAGCTCTGGTGCTCCTGTACCACCCCCAGTGAGTGGTGGAGCGTGACTCAGGTGGGAAGAGCCACTGTTTACATGTCCTACCTATGTTCCGCAATATGTTAGAATAAAGGCCTTGCTCTATAATTAACCAGTCTTATGCATCTCATTCAGTCTTATGCCAGATCCACTGCTGTCATGTCAATGGTGGGATACATCATTGGATTGGGAGATCGTCACCTTGACAACGTGCTGATTGATATGACAACAGGCGAGGTAGTACACATTGACTACAACGTCTGTTTTGAGAAGGGTAAGTGCTTTTTCACTTGATAAAGAGTCTAAACCTAATTCATTGGCATAGACATTTAAATACCACATCATCCTAACAGGAAAAAGCTTGAGAGTACCAGAGAAGGTTCCTTTCCGTATGACGCACAACATTGAGACTGCTTTGGGGGTCACAGGGGTGGAGGGCATCTTTAGACTGTCCTGTGAACAGGTGAGAATGGAATGACTCATAAATGGAACTGATTCATTTAATGTTTAATTTAGTACATGCATACAAATTTAAATGGTGTCCTTTCCTTTCAGGTCGTCCAGATAATGCGACGTGGTAGAGAGACCCTTTTGACCCTTTTAGAGGCATTTGTCTATGACCCTCTGGTGGATTGGACAGCAGGGGGCGAAGTGGGCTTTGCAGGGGCTGTGTATGGAGGTGGTGGTCAGCAAGCAGAGAACAAGCAGAGTAAGAGAGAGATGGAGCGAGACATCACCCGTAGCCTCTTCTCTTCCCGTGTGGCTGAGATTAAGGTGAGAATATTAAGTACAACTGGTACTGAAATGTACATTGGCTTCTTAAATGGGAGGTACACATGAATTTGCTAAAATAATGAATTTCTCATAACTCGTGATGCATGACATTGGTTGACAATGTTTTGTATTTTATTTTATTTTTAAAGGTAAACTGGTTCAAGAACCGTGATGAGATGGTTGGAGTGTTGCCGCAGGTGGAGGAGGCGGTGGATGAGTACCTAAACCTGCAGGAGTTGCTCACACAAGTGGAAAAAGTGCAGGGCAAGCTGCTGGAAGAGATGGAGTTCCTGGAGGGTGCCGACATCAGAGCAGATCATCCCATCCACTCCCTGGAGCACAGGTCAGCAGATGAGACGACCAGAGTGTCTTGTTCAGCAGATCACAATTATGGCTTAATTATTTTATAGTGTAGATTTGATGGGACGGATTTTAAATTCTCACTGTCATTCATTCTCCCGTCCCTTTTAGATACTCTGAGCACACTCAGTTGCAGTCCAGGCAGAGGACTGTACAGGATGCCATTCAAGGAAAGTTGTCCGATCTGGATCAGTGCATCTCTCAGTATCAAGCTGCCTTTGCCAGTCTAGAGGCCACCCAGCTTGCCAGTCTCCTCCAGGAGATCAGCAGCCCTATTGATTTAGGTGCAGATTATTTTGGGTTTCTTTTACAGAACATGATCTGAAGTTTAATGAGAAGCAAAAGGAGCACTTGCAAGTTTATAATTTGTTCCTTTGGTCTGTTTAAACTGCAGGTCCACCCAGCTATGTGCCAGCAACATCTTTCTTGCAGAATGCAGGCCAGGCACACCTAATTAGCCAGTGTGAGGCACTAGAGGCGGAGGTGAGCGCTCTGTTACAGCAGCGGCGCTCTCAGCTGCGTGGCTGTCTCGAGCACCTGCACAGCTACGCCACTGTGGCCTTACTGTACCCGCGTGTGGTGCTGCTCAGGCACAGAGTTCACACATGGAAACAGTGGATGGAGGAGCTGGTGTGTGACATGACCGTCAATCACTGCCAGACCATCTATCATCAGTAAGTGCAACTACTGATTGTCTCCAGTTAATGATTTTTTGCTGCTTTTTTATCAGTATATGGTCCAATTTAACATATTTTTAAGACGTCTCATGGTGTTTTTTTTTTTTTTAATTGCGCAGTAAGAGTCTCAGAGTAACGGCCCACCATTAGAAATAATATTTTAATTTACTTTGTAACTTTGTTTGGTGATGTAATGTGTTTTTGCGGAAGTATTAAAAACCCAATCTTTTGAATACGTGTGTATATTAAGGTTATCAAGTCCTGAAAAATTTTAATTAATTGTAATAATTAACTAAACTAAAATTAACTCTTCCATGTCCTTGAATTAATTGGTTATCATAAAAATCCTCCCTTACTTCAGGTATGAAATGCAGTTTGCACCCCAGCCCCCTCCTGCCACATGTCAGTTCCTGTCCAGCATCGAGATGGCGCTGCAGCACCACGCAGCAGAAACCAACACTCGGCTGCTGCGGCAGGTAGAGCGTCTGAAGACAGAGGGCGCTGGTGTTCCTGTTTGTGAAGAGCAGCTGCAGGAAATCGAGCGCTGCATCAAAGTCTTCCTGCATGAGGACGCTGAGATTGGATCCTTCAGTCTGGCCGGCATCATCGTCTCTGCCCTCTGTGCTCTGACAAGGTCCGAATCTTTGGCTTTAAAAAAAAAAAAAGCTGCAAGATTTGTAAAAGCCTCATTTGTTCCGGACATAGTTTTCTGGTTCTGTATGCCTAAACTGTTTTTTTCCCAGTGATCTTAAAGTATTTAATAATTTGGTGTTTCTGTGCTTTGCAGACGTAACCTGGTGATGGAGGGAGCTGCAGCCAGTGCTGGAGAGCAGTTGGTGGAGCTGACGTCCCGTGATGGTGCCTGGTTCCTGGAAGAGCTCTGCAGTATGAGCGGAAACATCATGTGTCTTGTGCAACTGTTGCAGCAGTGCCAGCTTCTATCACATGACCTGGACATCCTCAGCCTTGCAGAGACTTCGCAAGTGGTCTACCTGGCCAATGGCGTCTACACCTGCCTTCAGGTAAAATGTTCTCCACGTTAATGGTCTTCTGTGGTTTCAGTGATGTTTTCTCCCCCTTAAACATTTTTTATTAATCTTCAAAGGAGCTCAACACAAACTTCCGTCAGATCATCTTTCCAGAAGCTCTACGCTGCATGCTGAAGGGAGAAAATACATTAGAGGCCATGCTAGCAGAGCTGGATGCACTTATCGATCAGTGTGCAGATGGGGTTTCACTGCAGGGACTGGGGGAGGTTCTGCAGGCTCACCTTCGTAACACCGCCATGGGCCTGGAGGAGGATCCAGATGACCACTATTTGGATATCACCAGGTAACATGTACAATAGAAATATTTACTAAGCAGTAAGGGATGTTAATGTTTTTGGATGGACTGAGCATTTTTTTTTTTTTTTAATGTCAGGGTTCTGCGAGCCCAGTACTCCGAACTGATCCAGCCTCGCAGCATGGAGAGCTCTGTGCAGGAAACACCCAAGATGAGTGCCGGTCAAATGTTGTTGGTAGCTTTTGATGGCATGTTTGCACAACTGGAGACTGCTTTTGGACTTCTGATTGACAAGGTATAAATACTGATTTGTGAAGTATTATAATTCATGTTTAGATGTTGACCACCTGAGTCTGTTGTAAAGGTCAGATGTTCTGTAAACCTGTACTATTTATGAAAGAATGCAGATATCAGATGTTTTTCTTCCTTGTCTAAGACGTTAAATTGCGTATGGATTTTATTTACAGTGCAATACTATAGTTATGATTAAGGATTCACCAAATGTTTGGCAAATTAAACTTTTTCTCAGGAACATTTTTACAATTTATGTTATATGACATTGTGATGTGTATGACAAATTTTTTCCCAAATTTGTAATGAGAATCTTTTATAAATCTGCTGTTGTCAGTACTGAGGTCTTTCTGTGGGTTTCCACCAAAGAAAAAAGCTGAGGAAAAAGGAAGCTAGTTAAGATAATAATAATAATATTTATTATTTATATTTTATTATATAATATTATTTATTTATATTTTATTATATAATAATAATATTTATATTTTATTATATAATGATAATATTTTATTATATAATATTTATTATTTATATTTTATTATATAATGAGATATTTAATATTTTGTGTTTTTGTTTTCTTTTATTTCTTGTTTTTGTGCTGCTGTTGTATATTCATGCTGAATGGTGTTCCATGGAAAACAATCAATTGTGACCACAAATAACTCAAGTGGAAAGAGATAAATAAAGAGCATATGACTAGGGGGTGATCAGGTTTTTTTCTTCTGTTTTTGTCCCTTGCTGGTCATATGACTGAGATGTGTTTATTAGATTAGAGTGGTGTCTAAATTAATCCTGTTCTACCCTTCAGCTGAACTCTATGGATGTGCCTGCTGCCTGGAGAAAGGTGGATGTGATCCGGGAGTCAAGAGCTACACAGGTCCATTTCTTTGATAATGTGCAGACCAGACAGGTCTTGGAGGAGATTTTCTTCCTGAAGAGACTCCAGACTATCCAAGACTTCTTCCGTCTGTGTGGATCATTTGCACAGACGCTATCTGGTAAAAATCTACTTGGCAGTTTCTCAATATATTATGGATAAAATATATATAGCACAATGCAAAATAGCACACACTAGTATGTCACTACGCAGAATATGGCTTTTTTAGACAACCTTGTCTTTTTTTTTTTTTTTTTTCTAACAGGAACATGTCCTACACCCACTGATGAGCCTCCGCCCTCAAATGGCCCAGTACCCATAGTGAAACCCATGTACCGAGGCTCCACTGTAGTGAGCGAGGACCAGATGATGCGGCCCATCAAAGCCTTCACAGCTGATTTTGTAAGGCAGATGCTAATGGGGCTCCCCACCCAGGCTCTAGGCCTGACTATCTGCAGTGCTCTCAGTGCCCTCGGCATGGATCTCATCGCCCAGGTGGAGGCCAAGGACTTTGGCGCTGAGGGGAAGGTTTCTCTGGATGATCTGTGCAAGAAAGCAGTAGAGCAAGGGGTGCAGGCAGGACGCATATCCCAGCTGCTGCTCAACAGGGCTACCGTGCTGGCCAGCTCCTACGACACGGCCTGGAAAAAACTGGACCTGGTGCGACGTCTAGAAGTCAGCATTGAAGCCTGTAAGGTCAGCCTTCAGAGGACTCAGCTTCACATCGCCATGTTCCAGGTAAGATCTGGTGCTAATTTTACAAAAAACGATGCCATTTGTTGTGGCTGTGAAGTTGTAGTGAAACTGCATACTAGACAGTTTTGTTTTTTGTTTTTTTTGCACACATTGTCAATAGCATAGAGAAGTAACAAATTGCATTCACTTTCAAACCAAGTGGCTTTTTGTTGGTCTAATTATAATCTATAATGAGTAAAATCTAACTGTAATTGACCAATACAATTTTACCAAGCAACAGTAAAGTGACCTTCATCTTCTGCTCTCTTATCAGTGGCAGCATGAGGACATTCTTGGTGCAAGGACGCAGCCCATGACTGTCAGTCCCCCGCCTCGCTCCATCATTCTGAGCAACATGAAGAAGAAGCTCTACAAACTCAGTCAGGACGAAGCTTCTATTGGCACGGCCCAGGTTAAAGCCGTTAAAGACGTTTTTGAGAACATGTCAAATTGAAGTAGAAAGCTGTTAATGTAAACCGTGTTGGGTTTTGTGTTGCAGGAGAAGTTGGCAAGTCTAGAGGGCAGCATAGAGCAGAGGCTGAAGTGGGCTGGTGGTGCAAACCCTGCACTTGCCCCAGTGCTGCAGGACTTTGAGGCCACTATAGCAGAACGCCGTGCCTTGGTGATGAAGGAGAGTCAGCGTGCAAACCAGGTTACTTTTCTCTGCAGCACCATTCTCAATTTCGAAGGTCTGCGAACCCGCACCCCAGAAGCCTTGAACATGGATGCTACACTTTTTGAACTTGTGAAACGATGCCAGGCCACCTGCTCCTACGCTGCCCAATTCAGCACCAATTCAGTTTCCTCTTCAGAACTTCAGCTGCTGCATAGACTGGTGAGTCTTGCTGGAATTACTTTTAGTTAATTTAGTTTATATACATGTCTTTATTAGTTTTTTAAAAACTGTGATTCTCTTTTATATTTATTTATGTTTTATAAGTTCAAAATGCCTGAATTTATTGTAGTTTCTGCCATTTTATTTTAAATGTATTTATCAAAATATTGTAGAATTATAATATCGGTGCATTTCTGCAAGTTACTACCATAATCTTTTAGTTGTCATCTGTCTCTAATTAAACGGCATCAAACTGTATATTTGCAGAGTCCTGCCATGGAGCTGTCCATTGGTGGGCCTGAGTGGCTTGTGTACGCACAGAATCACCTCACCCAGGAGATGTCCAGTCAGAGAGCCATGCAGGAGGAAAGAGAGCAGCAGCTGGAGAGAGTGACCGAAACCCTGCAGCTGCTAGTGGACTCCATTAAAGGCACCCTGTCCAATCATAACCGCCAACTTGCTGATGTTAAGCACCTCCTGCGCGCCATGGCAAAGGTATATATGCCTCTGCTGCAGAATAGTTGACATGTTTAGTTTATTGGCCACCTCTCACCACTGACAGAAAGTGGGTTTGAATGTTATAGAATGAATATCTTTTGTGTGCACTCTAATAAAACCTGCTTTTCAATTTGGCAGGATGAGGAAAATGCCCTTGCGGAGGGAGAGGAAGTGACTTATGAGGGTAGTGTGCGTCAGTTCCTGTCTGAATACAAAGCATGGCAGGATAATGTGCAGATAGTGCTTTTCACTGTAGTGCAAGCTACAGGCCAACCACGCAGCCAAGAGCAGGTGGAGCTGCTGCAGGAGATCCCTGCCACCCTGAAGGAACTAAAAGTTCAGAGCCAGAGGTGACCTTGTGCTGGATTTATAACACAACTTACGAGTCTTTAAGGATTTTTGGTTACAATTTTTTTCTTTTTTTTTGTCCTTAGCATCTACAATGGCTTGGTGAGCTTCGCCTCTCCTCTTGTCACTGAGAGAGGAAGTGATTGTGCAAGTCCCACTTCCACAGTCCAGACCAGCTTTGCTGCTGGTAAGTTTGATGTAGCTTTGGTTCTTTCACTGTGGTGTTTTTTCTGTAGTTGATTTGAGTTTGATCTCTCTCTCTCTCTCTTTCTGTTACTGTAGCAGTGCGCTGCAGTGGAGTGAAGACCCAGCCTGACAGCATGTCTCAGAATGCGCGCAAAGCTCTTCCTCGAAACTTTGGGACACCGGTGGACACTCCCCCCAGCACTCTGATGATCAACAGTAAAGGATTGGCCCCAAGCCCCAAAAGAGCTGTGCGGGATCCCAAAACTGGAAGAGGTTTGTTGTGATGCAAATGTCATTATAAATGTTGAAATGATACATACCTGTGTGAGTTTGACCAGTATGTGATTAATTTAACAGATAAGTATTAAAAGGCACTATTCATCAAGTTAACATTTTTTAACATTTAATATTAATTGATAAAATACAGAATCGCTACAAAGTTTTACACTGGAATACTTTTTTTATGGTTTTAAAATGTGTTTCTCTTGACTAGGCTAAATTTATTTAAACTAAAATACAGTAAAAAACCCTTATAGTTAAGGATGCATCGATCCGATACTCAGGATTGGTATCAGACCCGATACAGTAATTTTCTGGGGGTCAGCCGAGACCTATCCAAATCCGATGTTGTGCGTTTACTATTGTGTGTTATTGAGCCCCACAAAGGGCACAAAAAACAATGAAAACGATGAAACACTCGTCAAGAGCTTACAGGAATGTTTAAAACTGCTAAAAGAAAAGGCTCAATAAAGCATTGCACAGATTTAATACACTACGCAGCAATATCTCTTTCGCTTTGAACTTTTCTATTCAGAGGACTGCGCATCCTGCACTGTGACCATGTGTCTTCAAGCACATCATTCTGTGCACGGGATGCGCATAAGCATTTTGTAATGCTCTGTATTGGAGCCTTTCATATTCTAATACTTTTCTGTGCAATGAAAGATTTATACATAGTCTCTTGCTTGCTCTTTCCTATTTATCATATGTTGCTGCCTTCGGTACTGTGCTATAAATTTTTACTTGTTTTAGAAATGTATTATATTTTTACAAAGAGAATTGTAACATTTTACCACAGTTACTCCTACACTTATTCACAATCATTTGTAAATAGGATGTATCATAGATTTCATAATTATTGTGCACGCATGACTTTTCTGGAGTGGCTTTTGCTGCTGATTACCTAGATGATGATGATGATAATAATAATAATAATAATAATAATATAATGTTTATTAAAATGAAGTCTGCATTTAGTAGATTGTGTTTAACACAGAAAGAGTGACCATCAGGTTTACACAGATCTAAAGAAATTTTAATTGATTTATTTAAAAAAAATAAATAAATAAAACGGGTTGGTATCAGACTGGATCGGAATCGGCAGATGCTAAATTTTCGGGATCGATTCGGTTCTGAAAAAAATAGTATTGTTGCATCCCTAGCTATGGTGAATAGTTGAATCCTTTAGAAATAATTTTAAAATGCTGAAGAATCTATCAATGTTGAAAAACCATTATGCTGCTTTTTATTTTATTTTTTTAGTGAAAATCGTTTTTTTAATAAGCACAGCTTTTATTTGCAACAGAAATATTTTGCAATCTATTTTTTTCAATTTACTGCATCCTTTCTCAGTGAAAGTGTTGATTTCTTTGATTTCTGACTCTAAGCGTTTAAACCGTATTTTGCCATCTTTAGAGCTACATGTTTGACCTACAAGGAACATTGAGTATAAAAAGCCCTTCACTGATGTACATGTTCTGCCAGTTTAAACTTTTTAATGTTTAAATTACTGTTTGTACTGACAATGGCTTGTTTAGATAACGATGTCTTCTGGAAATAGTGCCTTTTAATGAAAACATATTACAAAATGCTTTTTCAACTAGAATCTTTGCTAAGATCACTTATCAGCAGTTTTTCCTTCAGCTGTGCAAGAGAGGAATTCCTACGCTGTTAGCGTGTGGAAGAGGGTGAAGGCCAAACTGGAAGGAAGAGATGTGGACCCTAACAGGAGAATGAGTGTCACTGAGCAGGTGAGCTTTCCTCTTTTATCTAGACAACCTTACTGCTGCTCTTGTGTGCGTTTTTAATCCACATCTTTTGCTTTCTTCAAGGTGGATTATGTCATCAAAGAGGCAACAAACTTGGACAACCTGGCACAGTTGTATGAGGGATGGACAGCATGGGTGTGAACGGGATCCTTGTAGATCACTTTGGTCCAGCGAGGGTAGAAATCCACCGAAATCCACTGGGTCTGGGGCAATGGAGCCACAGAGCACCATGCAGGAAAAGGGGGGGGTGTAGAGACCCTCCCTCGGGCCCACACCGGATCCCCGTAGCACAGCTACACCCGGCGATCCAGCAAACACAACGAAATGGGTCTGCATCTGTCTCCCCGAGATGTGTGGGGAGCTCACCAAGATGGGGAGGCGGGGTGGGGGGGGCAAGGCACACATGTTGCTTGAACTACCCCCCCAACCAACCCCTGTATCAACAACAAAATAAACGTCTGTCAACTATTAAAACAACTAGGATTTGCCACAGGGAAAATTTGCAGGAGACAGTTTATCCACTCTTAGATCAAAGGTCTGCGGTAATTAACGGGTTTCTAGACTGCATTTGTGCGAGAGTGGAGGGAAAGGGTGATCCGGTCTTGGAGGGGGTCCTCTGTTTTTGGATGGCTTGGGGTCAGGCGTGACTTGCGGCTGAGCTGTGTCATGCTGGAGCAGGTGTGTGACCAGAAGTCTCAAAGGACTCCGTTGGAAGCCAGAAGGCCTTTGGCAGACCTTTAGAGTTCGTTCTAAACCACAAAAAAAGACCTTTTCCCCTCAAGTATATATAGGAAACGCTGCAAAAAAAACCTTTTTACACCTTCACCAATGTACTGCACAGATTTCACTATTCAAAGGCAAATTGCAAAGTGGCTTTGGGACCATTTACTGTCACGTGTTTCTGAATGTTTGGCACAATGAATGATGTGCTTGGAGTTGGCAAGTGCTCAGTCTGAGGTCTCTTTGATTTGATCCTTGAGTATGACCCAGGCTCAATACGGTGAGATGTGCAAATCAGTTTATAAATGCTTTTTTTCTTCGTATGCATCTCTGATCTTGTTTGTGTATTGTAGATTCTTTCTCCCTTTCCTTCTTTGCTATGGATTTAGTCTAGATTGCTCCTTTTTTTGACTTGCCTGTGGATGTGTATCATCGCTGATACGTGTCCTCATTAAAGCTTGCGTTTTACTGATCTTGACCTAGTTTTACATTTTTAGTGGGAGAAATAAGTAATGGAATAGTGATGTGGTGATGGTTAACAATTGTTGTCTCTTAATGGTTTTACTCCACTTTGTTGGTCAAACAAAACTATAATTAAATCTCTTGGATCTTCATTAAAGCATTAGCATTTTTTGTTCCATTGGTGGTCTGATTTTTTTTTTTTTTTTTTTTCATATGTGAAATTAATTTATTAGACTTCTCCACAGCAACGCTATACATTTTGTTCTGCAGTTAAACCTTGTTCAGGAGCTAGGCTTCATTAGCCTCGGTAATTGTGACCCCCGTTCATAATTACAAGCGTAATTCCTTAAGTACATTCCTTAAGCTGAGGTTATAACAGTCACCCAATGTCGAAAGCCTATTTGTTCTTGAGCACGACACATTTTTTATTAATTAAAAGCATGAGTAGTTTTTGTTTACTTGTTTACTTCAGAAAACGAGAGCTTGGGTATGACCTTCTCAATTGTTTTAAAATAAAAGGTGATCTTGAAAGTATATTGAAATATTCAATTGTAGTGAAAACTACATTACAACTGCAAAATAGTTTTAAACTGTAAGCTTTATTGATTTACTAAAATTAGCTTGCTCATTTTGTTTTCACATAATTGTCCACCATTACAAAACGACACATGTGAAATACCATTATGTGGACCCTTGCATAGTTTTGAAGAAAATTAAATCTTGTTCCATTTTTTTTTTTCTCCCAAATTTTCACATTTTTTTAGTTTAATACATTTTTAAGCTCAGTCATTGAACACTGTTACCCAAGTTTTTTTTGTGATTTTATTATTTAATTTAATTTAGTTAAAACCTGATGTTTAATTACAAATCAACTTTTGGCTCGATTCCACCTAGATAATTTCTAAGGCCTCTGCTTGAGTTGTACATTTCCAACTTATTTCAAGCATTTCCCCAGTTACGTTAGAGTTTTTACCAGTGAACTACATTTCCCGTGAGCCCCGTGTTCCGACGAGTTTCAGATAAAAACATCCTGAGTATAACGGTCGGTTGACAGACTGCCGCAGTACAGGGGAGGCGCGTTCATATAACCGTGCACTCCGAGAAGCACCAGTTCTGAAATACACCCAAATAAACCATGACTGAGGGCGATAATAAAAGTGCGAATCTGTTGGTAAGTGGCCTGTTAATGTTCCGTCTTAAAGGCAGTTCGCGTGCGGTCAAAATGTAATATCTTATGATTGTCTTTAGCAATATGCTACGCGGATTTATACAGCGGTCACAATTTTACACGGATTAAACAAAGGCATGACACTATTAGGACACTATTAAGCTTAATATGTCTTTAATTTCATAAATGTCGATCTTGTGAATACACCGTAAAGAAGGTATACGCCACGGATGTGAACTGCGTGATAAGATGTTAGCAAGCTAATTTAACTGAGCGCTAACGAAACGGATTACTTCGTATATCTAGCGTCTTACTAAATGACTTCGTTGATAACGCGTTTGTCTGTTAACTTACGTTTTTAATATATGTTTTGTTTTTAACAAGCATTTGCTTTTGTGCTTAAGTATTTGTAAGTTAAAATGTGTTTGAGCGTTGCTGGAGATAAGCTTGACGAACGTCTTTACATCCTAGTCTGCATTTTTTAGAGAGATTAACGTTAGTTGTAATGCCACCATGAGCTCTGGTTAACGTTTTTGCTTTAGCCTTTGACAGTACACTTTAGTACTGTAACTTACTAACTTATATTTTACGTGATGTATCGCTAAATAAAGGAAGTAACTGGACAGACCCTTTAAACATGGCCTGCTGGTTTAAACGCAGGATTTCACAATTGCTGTCTTTAAAGCCATTTATGTTGTCCTCTTTCATTTTTGTGTATGTTGACAACTAAACGATATCTCTGATAGACCCCAACATTGATTATTACATTCTTGACATTCCTGCTGGATGCGCCCATCCCATGAATTCATGACACTCCCATTGTACAGTTTCCGATAATGCCATGTCATCTGTCGTAAGAGAACTCATTGTTTAGACACTGTAACTGACTGAAAGCACTTCTCTAGGCGCAAGAGACGAGTCAACTGGAAGAGCAGCTGCAAGGATGGGGAGAGGTGATCCTGGCTGGAGATCAGGTCCTGCGCTGGGAGAAGCCGTGGTACCCAGCAGTGTTAGTGGGCACCACTACAATCCTATTCATGTGAGTCTGCTCTTCACTGAGTGCTTTAGAGCTACTTCTTGGCTAAAGGCCTAATCATTCACTTCAGTTAATCAGATACGGTTACACACTTACAGCTGAAGTGCTTAAAGAATTTAATGTGGTGGTTGTTGTTTTTTTCTCCTCTTCCCGTTAACACTCTTTTTCTCACTTGCCTCTAAATATATAGGTTGTTACACCATGTAAACACATGCCTTTTATAATATCCTATTATGATGTTGTAATCTGATCTATCAGATATTCAGAATGATGTCATGAATGCCAGTCTTATTATTGATTATAAACCGTAACTTACATTCCGGAAGAATAGAATACTATTTTTGAATGTAGAATAATGTTGCTAATAGGGATGCAGATCCAATGTGCCAATGTTGTTCAACTCATTTTGACAGATGTCAATATGATATATTTCCTTTTGTTTGTAAACAACACCAAGTCTGTCCTGTGTGGAAATTATAAACAAATTTTTATGTTTGTTTAGTTTTTAACAGCTTATTTGTTAGAATTAAATAAGCAATGAGGAAGTTATTTTATAATGACAGTACGTTGGAGCCTTGAAATTAACTATAAATAATAGTTTTGGGGTTTTTTTTCTTCTTCTTCAGAGAGATGCAGTAGTAACATTATATTTTAAGATTTAACATTTGTAGAAGATGTAAAGCAAAAGAGCAATTGGACCAAGTGTGTAAGCATCCTAAAATGCTTCAGCTTTTAAAAACAAGGTTAAAAGTAAAGTCCTTAATAGTGATGTCTTTTAAAGAAAAATTAGAAATTTTTTTTATTTTTCCTCCTCTTTCAGAAACATCCTGTGTTATGAACTAATTGTGTGTCACTGTTTTGTTTATTGTGATAATTTACATACAGTCATCAATAAATGAAATTAATGCGAGAGTTCATTACTTTTTTTTTTTTTTTTTTTTTTGCAGGCTGGTCTACTTCTTGGACCCCTCTGTGCTCACTGGTCTGTCCTGCACTGTCATGATCCTGTGCCTGGCTGATTACCTGGTGCCCACTCTTGCCCCTCGTGTTTTTGGTTCCAACAAATGGTGAGTGAAGCGAGTCCAGCTTCCGGCCACAGGCTCTAAAGTAAAACTGCACAATTAAGTGTTAAAAGTCTCGATTCGTCTCATGAACAGAAGCGTGCGTGTGCAGAGCAGCAGCTGAATCACAGCTTGTACTACAGCAGGCTACATTACCTAAATCTTTCGTGTATCATTCTGTAAAATTAATAAACAGTTTGGGGGTTCAAATATGCCTCTGTGCTCTGGAAAGATTGAACGGACTCACTATTCTAATGCACTAGCTGTGTTACATATTATTTGTCTAATATCGGTTCAAATCGATAATTACTAAACAAACAATACAATAAGCACATCTGTAAAATATCAAATAAATTATGTTTATATGTAATTGTTTAATTTTTTTTATGTTTTTCTGCTGTTTGGTAACCTAATGTTGAGGGGTAAATCTTTAAAATAAAAAAAGTTCTCCAGAATCGTGAGAGAAATCGTGTGTAGTCTATCTCCTGGCAACTTCCCTTGCTCTCGTTCAGGAGCCTGGTGTCTGAGTGACAGGTTGCAGTTGCTGCTGAGTGTCTAGTGTCAGACACAGTGTTGGTTTGACTCAGCGGATCTCCACTCCTCAGTGAGAGGTCTTGCTATGCACATCACATTCTGCAGAGCGAGAGCGAGATCAGACTCCTGGCATTTATTTTAGTATCTGGCAGCTTCCTGTGGCTTCAAGCTTTAAGCTTTCAATATGGTCATGTTTCATGCCCAGAAATAAAATGCAATGGCTAAGCAGAAATGAAAACGCTTTCCCTCTTTATTTATGAGTGAACATTTGTTGTGTTTGTGTTACTCTTAAAGACATTGTTTGTTTATTGTGCATGTTTCCTGAGCGCTATTTTGTTCCTGCGCAGGACCACAGAACAGCAGCAGCGTTTCCATGAGATCTGTGGGAACCTTGTGAAGACTCAGCGTCGTGTGTTTGGCTGGTGGAAACGTCTGTTTGCCCTGAAGGAAGAAAAGCCAAAAATGGTATGCTCTTTTGACAGTACCTTCCTTGTTTTATGTCTTTGAGTTCACTAGTGACTCATAAGCATTTCACACACAAAGCAAGCTGCCATTTCACACCACTAAGTTGGCTTTATCACTGTTGCTCAGCAGTAAGAACAAACAAACATGAGCCTAGCCCTATTGCACAGCTCTACTTATACATAATTAAAGAGCACTTGAGCCCCTAAGAGAACATTTTCATGTAATGTACATAATCCTGACAAAAAAGCATTGTAGATCGTTAGAATGCAGTTATATGACCAAAATTCCAGAGATGAGGGCAAAAAATGACTTTGTGTGTTTTTTTTTTTTATATATATATATATATATACACACTTTTTTTTTTTATTATGACATTTATATCTTTATGAAGTTTAGCAATACCACTTGAGCAAGACTGCTGTTTTTCCCTAGTATCTGTACAACTGTAAATGTGCTAAGTTAACTTTGGTCAGTTTTAGACACGTGTGGCAACACCAGTGTTCTCCTTTTGTTTTTTTGTTTTGTTTTTTTTTGTCAGGAATCAGTGAAGACCAGTTAGGAGAATGTGTGTAGTACATGGTTTAGAGACTGAAAGGGTTCGAACTTGTGAGTTACGTTTCCCTTGGGAGGCAGCCCTTGCGTGTGGATGTGATGGAATGTGGACTTCAGGGAAAGGTGGAAGAGGTGTGCTACCGGTTTAGCCTGTTGCCAAGGTACTTAGATTGTGGAAGGCTCGTTGGCAATTTTGGGATGAAACAGGAGGTCTTGCACCATACTTCAGAAAATCAGCATTTTGGAGTCGGTAAAAGGAGCCGAAATAGACAGACGCCGCTGATGTTTCCAAAGTCCCTCACTTCAAGCCATCTGGGCTGCTAGTTTGTTTCTGTTTTAAGTCAAGTACTGTAAAGTTTGAGAGCTGACGTCACTAACAAAGAAACGTGGTCTAGCGGTTCTGATACTGCTTCAACATACGTGTCGACCTGGGTTCGCTTCCCGTATCCAATGGAACTAATTTTTTTTTAAAATATGTTTAAATTTGTTTAACTTTTTTTGGGCCACCCCCATTACACACGATATTGTCAATATCATTTGTTTTGCTCAATTTTGTTGTTTTCCCCTTAATGTATCCACATTTTTAAACCCATTTAATGACCCATGCTTAAAGTGATAGCTCACCCAAAAATGAAAATTCCGTCATTAATTTCTTGCTCATTTCGACTTCATTTTTTTCTGGAACACAAATGAAGATATTTTTAGTCGCATACATCATGGTACTCTTGTGGATGGCAGCGGAGACTTGCACGGAAGAGAAGAAATTGCTGAATGAATTTTTTTTTTGCACACAAAGTATTCTCATAGCTGCTTGAACCACTGATGTTATATTGACCTTTTTCTTTTTTTTGTCAAGGTGCTTAATGTTTCTGGGTCTTGAACATGTCAGTTGTGTTGTTGTCTACGCAGGTTCTCATAGTTCTCAGATTTCATCAAAAATATCTTAATTTGTGTTCCGAAGTCAGTCGCTTGCTTTCTCTGTGGTTGAAAGTGATCAGTAAATATACATTTATTGATCAGATGTTGTTAAAACCAAATAGTTTGTGTATATTACCTTCTGTAAAAATCGGCTCCTCCTCTGTGTACTCCTTATAACACATTTGTTTTACTTGTCAACAGTATTTCCTCTCCGTCATCAGCAGTCTTCTGGCTGTGGCCTGGATTGGACAACAAGTGCATAACCTCTTCCTCACCTATCTGATCGGTATGTACGCTGTTTATGTTGGCTAAATGTTTACCAAGTTAAGCAAACTGCTTAAAGAAGTCCCCTGTGATGAAAGGCTACTGTAAAACATTAAATCAATGTACTGATCACATCCTGCCTCTTACATCACAAATGCATTACAGTTTACTAATAGGAAAAAAGGCTGTAAGATCTGTGGATCTATGACCTGCCGCAGTGTGCAAACTGTAAAGAAGTCACTCTCCTTTATCAAAGCTTAGCTCATGCAAAGAGTCACTAGGCTGCTCAACAAAGAGGTCGTTGTATTTAGGTCATGGAAAGCTACGGTTCCTTTCCAGAAATATGCTGCCACTTACCCTCCCTGCACGCATAGTTTGTTAAATCTTTTTGTACCAGTTAGGTGAAATATTCTAATATTGTATGAAGTGAAATAATCTCATGTGGGACAGAAATTTAAAGTCTGTGTTAAGTCAATATGAAATGTGTGTTTTGAGTTAGTCACACTACAGAAAAATGTGTTATTAACCAACCAGCTAAATAAACGCAAAGTAAATAAAATTAGCTATCAAAATCTTAAGACTGAATAAGCCGTTCTCACTGCTCTCAAACGCTGGGGGCGTGTCCGCTCGTGATGCTGAAACCACACCCACTCACTGCAAAGCTGTCGTCTCTCTCAAATGTCTTCCTCAAGCAGCTTGATTTAAATAAGGAGACCAACCTCAGTTTTTTGTAAATTATAGCAACCACGTAACATGAGGAAGGCATAGCTAGATAGCAAACTGTAGGCTGTAGTATATAACGGTAAGGACTAACTCTAGCCTGGGCCCGCCCATACTTCCTGTGACGCTACATTCAATTTCGCAAGCAAAGTTAGTCTGGCCAAGCTGCTGTTTTAGAGCATTTCAGTTTCTCAAAAAAATGGGAACCAATGAGAAACGAGCTCAACCCCCCCCCCCCCAGCAAGACTGAGGCCGGGTGTAACAGTTCTGCGTCTGAGAACAATTTCAAACATGTCGTGTTCCGAGCAGCAACAATCGTTCGACTCTGCTGTTGCAGCTGCTTTGAGAAATTTTCATGACGGCTTTTCTTTGAAAACGGAGCAGAATTAATTAAAGTAAGTAAAGACATTTTCCTACTGCTTTAATGAAGGTTACGGTGTCTTCAGGTTCCGTCGCTACGCATACTGTACGTCATCGGAATGAGTGGTCTGATTGGTTGTAGATTCGTCCAGTAATATACAGAGACATCTGATGGGCGCAGGTTAAGCCCGCCTCCCAGAAGGCAAGTAGTAAGGTAGCTTGGCCAGACTAAGCTCGTATGAGCTTTATAGTCGTGGAAGCCAGGCTAGACTAACTCATGACTGAACAGACAAACCACTGATGCTTATGCGCTCCAGTTATTATGTGTGTGTTCGACTTGAAGCAGCACTTTGCAGAATGATCAGTGTACCGTGAGAGCAACTCAAAGCATAATGAGCGTCTGCTCTCTATAGCTCTCACTGTACTGATGTCACACAGAGATCAGTCTGTCCAGTCAATGCTGCTTCAAATCCAACACAGCTCTTATAGTTTCACCGGAGGGGCAGTGCTAGGTGGCTCTATTGCATCACTGAGCTTCCAATTTAGACCCGCCCAATAAATCCTGCTTATGAAAATGTTTATTAGCAATCATATAGTTCTCAGTCTTCTTAACATGTTTCATATACAATGAGCTTACAAACAATTCTCAAAATGGCTTTATACAGTCTTTAAATTAGTCTGTGGCAGGTTTATATTAGTGATTGTCCACTCATTTTCTGTTTTGTTTCCACAGTGAGTTTCCTTCTGCTTCTGCCTGGCCTCAACCAGCATGGCGTCATCACAAAATATGCAGGCATGGCCAAGAGAGAGATCAACAAACTACTTAAACAGAAGGAGAAGAAGAATGAGTGAAAGATTAGGCTCAAGTGAAATCCTGATCAATTTAAGTGTTAACCTGTCATCTGCCCCTGCTCAGCGTCAGATCTCAACAGACCAATGTAAAGCCTGAGCTGATAGTGAAAAGTAACATCTAGTAAACAGCTTAAATGTATTCAGATATCTTGTGAGGTTCATATGTACGTTTTGTTTTTAGGATTCATTTCAAATTATACATTTGTTTTCCATTGGAAGTATTTTTTTTTTTCTCAACACTGAAATGTTGCGTTCATTTCAGCTGTTTTACATCCATGTATATTTGCATGTCATAGCAAATGCATCACGTCTGTGCGAAATATAAAGAGCGCTTAATTTCTTCTGATTAATTTTTAAACTGATGAAGCAACTACCAAACCTTTACTTTAGATAATTAGATGCACAGAACCCATCATCAGAAGCCTTCTTCCTCAGATGGCTTGGAAAAATGCATTTCTGCACTGTTCTGAAAATTGCACTGGAAAAACAGAACTGGAGTGTTTGTGTAGGGAAGCTTAGACCCGTACTGCTGTACTAGTGCTGCGTGGACCTCATTGCTGTCCTCTAGCTCTAGCCACTTCCCAATCCAACACCTGTTGCTGGGCTGTATAAATTGTTTTCTCTCAATGTATTTCTTTGTTTCCACTGGCTTGTCTTAAGTTTGTCTCCTCTCTTTGTTCTTTTGTCATTTTGTGTTTTGAGTGTGTTCAGCACAACAATAAAATGATTCAAAACAATCTTCTCCCCTAAAATGTTGTTATGGACAACTATTAAAACATAGCAGATAGTACTAGATGGAGAAAATATTAGTAGTTAGAGAAATTAGAAATGTTTACCTTGCAAAGAACTGCAAAGTTTGAGTAGTGATACTACAAAGCTAAACAGAACTCCAAAAAGAAATTAAGCCAAATATTAACATTTTACAGTAGTAGTATATCATATTTAACACTTAACCATATATTGTTTCACATAATTCAAAATTACACATGTACACATACAGTGTGTGAGTATATACACAAACACTATATATACACACATGCTTGTGTGTACCCTCATTTTGATCCTGCTATTTTCTTTCACAGAAAGTGACCTTTTAACAAGCACAAAGTGTTGAGTCGTTTTGAGTAGATTTTATTAGTTTTTTGCTATAATGTTTAGTACAAACTAAAAGAGTCGCTGTGCATCTCCCGACGCCGAGCTGCCCACAGAAGACTCTCCCCAGACTGCCTTCTGACCTGCCCAGGCCCAGCTGCTGCCTTCTCCTCTCCTGTAGCCCAGAATAGCAGAATGGTCAAAATAGCTCTTTGCATGGTCATTTATGAGAGAGAGTAAAAGACAAACATGAACTGCCTCTGTTAAAGTGAGTTTCGCTGAATGCTCTTTCTGGTGCATAAGCAGTGGCTAAATTACCCGTGATAATATCATGCCTGTGACAGGGGGCTGGCTGTCCACGTGCTTCATTTGTCTGACATCTTTTGGAAGTGGTGCAGTGCACTGTTTGATATGTTGTCTGGTACGGTGTGGCCTCAGCGGGGTTGGTGACCTCTTTCATCACAAAGCCCTCACGGTTCTGTGTTCTATTCTGGACCCCGGCTCTGTGCAGGATATAATGCTGTACACATACATAAAACAACATCCTTAGAAATTATTTTATAATAATTTTTAATATTTTCACGTACTGAAGTTGTACTCAATTGTGGTACTGCATTAAAAACAGGCAAAACACTTACTGGTATGATGTCCTTCGGGTCATGTTCGTCTCTGGAGTGTGTCTGTCCTCGTGACAGACGGAAGTTACTGAGCTCCAGCTGTCCATCATGCTGAGAAGGATAACATGCATCTCGGGACAGAAAAAACAGCGTTTGACCGTCGAGGCCTCTCCCAGAAAAACTCTTATGAAACAGAATTCAAACGTTAGTTCCTGCCCTTTTCAATAACTCTTCTAAGATTATTAAGCATTGCATATTTGTGTAACATTTTACGCATGTTGTTCCTAATGCGCTTTTCTACGGAGAGGCCTTGCTGAAGAAAAAAGATGCAATTGTGCAACGTTAAGCTGACCGTGGCGTGCTCTCACCTCTGCGTGTGTTGTAGAATAAACGGATTCAGTATGTTCGCCGAGAGTCAGTGTGCTTTGATGCATCGGCCGTTTGCCCCGTATGCACGGTGTCGGTTTGTTTGAGGTCATCTGATGATTGCCTTCATCACCACATCCCATAGACTGCAGTTCTGCTCCTTAGAGGCGACTCGACTCTATAAAAGGAATTTAAAAAGGAATTTTCGGTTGCCACCTTTCCACTTCCTATGACTGTGTGGTAGCAACGCCAAAACAATAGACTTTCCTCTCAAAGTCCAAGCGTAACGCAGGCTGCTATTATGTGTCAGTAATATTCTGAATATTTTATAAGCTAATATCCTACAAAATGCATTTTATAATGTACAATCAGCACATAAAAATTACTAGCAATTGCTTTAGAAAAAAATATTAAAATATTCAATAAACTTAAATCAACCTTGACAGCTAAAATGGCCATATTTCTCTTGATATACTTAGTCACAGCACAATAATCTGAGCTCTTTATTCTAGCTGAACATGAATGCTGTGCACTTGACAAGTTCCTTTTCTTTGACTTTGTGCCTCCAAAAGTTTCCTTTATGTGGAAATCTCTTTACAAGCTGAGGGCATGTGAAAGTGCTCTCTCCAGCGTCATTTCTCATGTGATCATTAATGTTTCCTTTTCAGTGTGAGGGTTTCCTTCAGTGTGAATTAACATTTGTTCGTCAAGTCGTTTTTACCTGTGTTTTTTGTTCCACACTGAAAGCAAGTAAAATTGTTTGTTTAGTGTAAGTTGTCCCACATGCCATTTTTCATGCACTTCCAGGCTTCCTGACTTGACAAAGCTCTTTTCACAATAAGAGCACAGTCATTCTCTTGCATTGACTCTGGTGTTTTTTTTAATTGTCACTTTTTGAGTAGATGAACAATTTACCAAATACTGTTCGGGAGGCGGGCACACTCTGTCAGTTTAAATCTAGATTAAAGACACACCTCTTTACTCTGGCTTACAC
>JAUMHP010000175.1:2719-29981 GCA_032361065.1 Enteromius trimaculatus | reverse complement strand
GGAATCGGCTAACAGCCGTGGGTGATTACTGCGTACACGATCCTCTCGAAACCATGTTTTTTGCAAAACATAAACCTTAGATTTATTTTTTTATTTTTACCAATTTTGTATAAAATGATTCTCAACTGTTATAACTGAATGATTTGATATATACCGTTTTTCTTTCTGTAAAATGTGTGTAAAATGGTCATAAACTGTAAAATTAAATATTTTTAAATTGTAAAAATTTAAAATGTTCTCATTATATACACTGTATCTATAAACTAAATCTAATTTGCATATTAATGTGTTTTAGTGGCAAAATGTAATTAAAAAGTGTAGTAATGAGAGTAATTAATTGACAAGATTCTCATAATAATAGGTAATATTTAATAGAATATAATTAAATATAATTTCGTTCTCTATGCATTTATTATGTCTCCCAAAATAGATGTTTGAAACCCCATAACATTTTCCTGAGATGTTGATTTATGACACTGAATCTGATTTTGAAATGATAATTACAAAATATTCTTATATTTCCATGAGAGTGTCACTAAATTAATTTCTGACATTTTGGAAGACCAAGGAGAAGGAGTGGTCCTGGTCAAACATCCAATCATTCAGAGATTATTATTTATTTATTTTAAATCAGATTAGAAGAACCACAAAAATAAAAAGTGAATAATCAAAAATGGACACCAACCTTCTTTGTGCTGATTTTCTGTTCTGCAGGGCTCAGGATCAAAGGTGTCCTCAATCTCCTCTTTAATAAACATCATCTTTAAAGTTGCATATCACCTCGATACATTCTTGCTTGTTACGCTAATAACAAGGACAACGCTAGTGTTTCCAGCGTTTTTCCAGATTTAATCGTAATCTTTGTCTTGAAAGAATGAGCTCAAGACGTCTGATTGTAAAATGTGTGTTTTGAAACCAGTATCCAGGGACATAACGTCATTTACTGGGTTGCGTTGTTGTCGTCATCGTCTTATTCTTGTAATGTTGGCGAACCGCCTTTCTGCGCATTGCTGCCACTAACTGGACTGGAGGAAAATTAATCGAAGAAAAACTTTTTTCCCCGTTCCTGTAGCCTATTTGTCTGTTTATTTATTAAACAAATATATTTTTATTTAAACAATTAAATATTTTAGGTACATTTCAAACAGTACAGGCTTTTAGAAATCCATAAATATTAAAGCTGTGAACTGTAGTGTAACTCAGTTTTGTAAGTAAATAAGTAGTAAGTAAATAAATGCAAAATTCTGATGAAGCCATGAACCAAAGTCAAGATTAAAAAACACAGCGCTTAAACAAAATCTGCACACTCTGAAACATCAAACAGCCTAAGACGAAGGTTTATTGAGTAATTTACTGAATAAAAGAAAGCAAACGTTTCAAATGTTAAAAAAAAAAATATTAAAGGCTTTACAGTAATTTATAGTTTTTGATTTGTTAGTTCTTATTGATAGGAAGAAAGAAGGTGACCTGTTTCTATTTTAAACTAAAATAAATAAAATAATAATAAATAAATAAATAAAAAATGTAATAATAATAAAAACAAATTTAATAAGTACATTAGTAGTATACTTTAAATTTAACTATATTTTAAAAATAGAACATGTTTTATGAGTCACGTTAAAAAAGATTGTATTCTTTTTTTTTTTTAACAAAAATGTTCAATTGCACCAAAATAAAAATACAATTAATACACGGTGCTCTCGTTTCCTTTCAAATAAATAAATGAGTCGATGTCTTTCCAAAAACCTTTCACACTTTTCAGGCACAGAGTGCCGTTTGTGAAACTGACTGCAGTATCACATAATGTGATGTAGATGGCAGTAATGGGTCTCTCAGTGAATAACAGCATCCGGAAATGCAAAACAGTCACAGCCGTTTGCTGCTGTTGCCCTATGCGACGAAATTGGTGAAACTGAATGAAGCAGCAACATATTGTGTTAGAAAGATGCCCGTTTGTTCAGCTTATAAGTGCAAGAATCGCTCTGATGGATCATATAAAGAGGCATACAAAAGGGGCGACTTTTCTTTTCACACGTAAGTTTTAGATGTTTGTTGAGTGTTGCAAATAACCCTCAGACGCAAGCCCCCTAATCAAAACATACACACGTTATAACATATTGAGTAGCTGCTAGTCAGACTAGCTAGGTTACAGCGTTGCCAAACACACATTTACAGACGCGTTTGTATGTTTGTTGTGTGTATAACAACCAAATACAGTTACATACTCTGAATGATTGTAAACAGACTCGTTTAGTAGACTGTTGTCATCATAATGTGTGTGCCGTGTAGCATTTTTGAGGAGCTGTTGGTTAGCTGTAGGGAGTTTAAATTCCAGTGAGTCGATTCTTTTGAACACCTGAACGATTCACTTACTGCTTCTTTTCCACAATATATCTCTGTGTGCCATTAACGAGTCATTCACCCAACACCGTCACATTTCAGACTTTGAGAATTAGCGGAAAAAACTTAACTCAGAAATTAAAATGTTATCATTTACTTAGCCTCATGTCCAAACCCATGAGACATACAGGATAAAACATTTAAGTTACACAAGTTTGACTAAAGCACTGGTGTGCTGTTGAAGCACCACTGGGGTTTCCCCCTCATTCTTTATCAATATCAGTGTCTGTTTATACTCCGATCAGAGCTAGAAAACAAGCAGGGATAGAGAGATGTGAATACAGAATGAAAATGGGGCTCAATCGCAACGAAGATGATTACAAGTGTCCATTAGGTGGCGGTACCCCGTGTTTAATCTGCCATTAAATCCCACCAGAAGAACAGTTTCCGGAAATACAAAATAAGATGCTTGTTTAACGTTGGAAATTGCATTGATATTGAATAAAAAATGCCAGTGTGTTCAGCGTATAAGTGCAAGAAGCGTTCAGACAGAGAGTATAAAGAGGCATACAACAGGGGCGAGTTTTCTTTTCACAAGTAAGTTACATTTATATATCTCATGTTCGTAAAGTTTCAGACAAACCACCAAATAGCTCACGAATGTTATATAACAGTTAATGCTCATATAAATGCACGCATATGTGTGTAGCATTGTTTTGTGACGCATGCATGAACACGCGTATGCACGTCTGGTGTGTGTGTGTTTGTGTGTATCATCCTGCAGGTTCCCGCTAGCTGACGGCTTGAGAGTGAGAGAGTGGCTCCGTCGGATGAGATGGCAGAACTGGTGGCCGACGGGAAACTCAGTCCTGTGCTCGGATCATTTTGAGAAGGACTGCTTTGAACAAGTGGGCAGTCACAAACGACTGCGCAAAAATGCTGTCCCCACTATCTTTAATTTCCCCAAGCATCTGCAGTGGAAGGCAAGCCCGAGCAGTTTTGTAATGCCAATAATGCAAACATTTTTATTCTGAATATAGTCCATGTGCTCTTTTCTATCTATAATTTCTGTTTTTAATTGTGCACACACAGGTGCCAGCTGTCAAGAGACGATCTCTGGTATGTATAGGAGGTTATGAACCATCATAGCAAGTAAAAATTTTAGCCAGAAATTTCCCAGAAAGCACTGGTTCTTTACATCAAGGCATTTTACAAATAGTCCAGAATGGCTGCTTTTGCTTTTCACTCTTTGTCATATTTAGCATATTATTGGTCTCAGGCAGTTTATGGCAGTTATTATAATTAAACGTTTTGAATAAGGATTGTATTGTTTCCCGAACTCTTTTCTGAACCGGGTTTTATGATTTCATTCTTCTATTTTAAAATAAATAAATAAAACATTGGTAATGATATCATTAACTAACATTGGAGACCTGTGAACATGGAAATGCTTTTTTTAACTATTGAAATATTAACTTTAACTGTATATTAAATATTATTAATATTAAATCTAAGATTTTCAGGAGGAACTTTTTAGAATGTCTTGCACAGAGGTTCAGGAATATCAAATCTGTGTCCTCAGGTTGTTCTGTTGAGAACCATTGATTTAAAGCTTTTTCATTTTTTTTATTATTTCTAAATGCATGATTCATTTCTGTTGTATTTTTCAGAACCGTAAGCCAGTTGAAGTGCCTATCAAACCAAAACCAACCCCAGTGTCAGCACCAGTAACACCACGGTAATGTGTTTGTTAACCTATGTATTTGTTACAGTAATTTCCTCTAGTTAACGTCTTATATTCATGGCTTTGATAGACTTGAGGGGAAGTTTGTTCGAGTGGCTGTGGATTCTGATGGCTCCAGCCTCGGCCCCATGCACGCTGGCAGCTTCCACGATGACTACTGCAAACCACAGGTGAATAGTTTGTTGATTTTTGTCTTTTGTAGAGCGTCTTCTACACTTGCACCTTATTCACCAGTCAATGTGTTTTCACAGAGCTTTCACTGGATGAAGCTTTCAGAGGGTGACGACGAGACTGATGATGAAGCTGATGATGATGCTAGTGTATGTAGACCTTTACATTATTACAGTCTGTAAATGTAAAAACTCAAGCCTTACATATCTGGAAATAGTCTCCTGAATGTTGTTTTAGTGTTGTTGTTTTTATTTTATTCTCTACTTGTGTGTGCAGGATCCTGGAAATGATGTCGCCTATGACGATGCACCTCTTGAAACACCTGAAAATCCAAACGCTCACTTTATCAGGGTATGCCTTTTACAAATTTGCCCTTTTTTTGTCCTGTCTCACAGCGGTAATTTCTGTGTGAAGACATAAAATAGTAGCCATTATAGTTATGTCACTTGAAGGATGGTTTGACATAGTTTTACCCTTAATTTTTAATATTCTATTGTCTTAATTTTTCCATCTAGGTGACAGAGAGATGGCAATGGCTGAGCATAGATGTAACGGGGCCTTTTCAAGAAAGCAAAGGCCCTTATAGCCACATCGTGGTCATCTGTGATTATTACACCAAGTGGATTGAAATCTTTCCATCAGAAAAGCCTAATTCTGATTCCATTGCCCTGCTTATGTGTGATGCCATTTCCCGATATGGGTTTCCTCTGGGATTTCTCACACCTTGGGGTGCTAGAGGGCTTCAGGTCCGAACGGTAAGTCATGATTGACTGGATAAACGTTTGAGCAGTTAGTGCAGGGTTAATTATTTAGTCTTGTAAATTGTATTTGTATTCGTTTAAATGTGCTGAAAGGTGCTGTATGTACGTTTTGACTCTTCTAAAACCCCAAAAAACAACATAATTTGTTTGTAGATATTTAGGAATCATGTTACGTTTATATAGCTGTTCCCTTCATTTGTTGCAGTACCCATTTCAACCGCTAGCTGTCAATCTTGCGTACTGCACCTTTAAATGTTTAATTTTTAAAAGTTTAGAAGTTTTAAAAGTTTAACTTTTATCTTTACCTTTTTGCTATCTTTTGTCCAGGTTAACAGAGCGCTCAATAATATTCTAATGATAAAGGATATCTCCCTCGTCTCTCGGCATCACCAGGCTTCGCAGCTTGAACCTCACACACAATACCACATTGTTAAGTACGTTTAGAATTGTTGGACATAAATCGCAGTATTACAGAACATAAGAGAGTTATTTTGGAAAAACAAATGACGGTATGGTTTCTTTACAGTATGGTAGAAAATCTGGTAAAGAAGTATCCAGACAGTTGGCATGTTCAGTTGCCTGTCAGTGTGCTGCGCTTCAACTGCAGTGTGCATCCAGAAACCAAACACAGACCTCTGTCACTCCATCGCAGTGAGGGAACGAAACCTTATACATCTCCCAGAGATCAGCCGGTGTGTATTGTGATATTACAACATCCTTGATCACACTGGCAGCCCAAACCCATTGTGTTATTTCTTATGATTATGTCAAGAATCAGAAAATGTGCTGTTATTAAACAAGTTGTATAGATATGGACAAATGTGGTGAAGTTTAATTTTGTGGTTCAGCTCATGTATGTACAAACTCATTTGCACTACTGTTGTGTTTGGGGTTGGAACAGTTTTTAATACTCATCAAGACCGCAATTATGTAACCATACATTTAAACATAGAGTAAAAAATATGTACTTTCAAATGTAATTTCACAATCCTGTGAACTTTCAACAACTGTTACTCCAGTTATGTCACAGGATCCTTCAGAAATCACTCTCATATTGCTGTATAAATATATTAATTTATAAAAATAAAAAAAAACCTAATGACCTCAGACTTTGGAATAAGTGTATGCATGAAGTATATTATTAAATTTGAGTGTTTTTCTTTTTTCCCAAATCAAGCTCAGTGAAGATGACCTTGCAAAATACACCTTCAAAATCCAGAAACCAAACCCTTTAAAAGAAATTGAGGCACTAAAACGAATATTCCGTGAGTATGATAGCTTCAGATCCAAATCTCGGTTTACCTGTCTGTTTGCTTTTCCTTCACATCTGTGGTCATTATCATTCATTTTGTTAACACAGGAGAGTCAGCGGACTGCATTGTCATTTCATAAAACAAAAAACGGGTAAGTGTGAATGAACATTTCTGTTATTAATGCATAGAGATATTGTCCCTCATCATTCAATTTTATAGTAGTAATAATTCATTGAAACAAAAAAATGCTGCTACTAAACCAACAGGTGTTTTATTTATTTATTTATTTTCCTCTGTTGCTAGTGTGCCTGTTGTAACCGGTATGTAGGAGTTCAAGCTGAAGGTCCAGTGAGGAAGAAGCTCGGTAGACAACTTGGATGATGAAAAATAATGAGCCGTTAAAGTTATAGAGAGAGATGTTATTTGTGATTTTCATATTGAAATTGTTTGCAGCATTGTGAATACATACCATTAAAGGTATTAAAGAGAGTAATACTAACTGTAAAAGAAAGTTTGTAGTATTTGTATGCAGATTGAGTCAGCAAAAGATAATCTAATGTTAATAAATCCACAAATACTCCGGTGAGTTGCAGGCAATCCTAAAGGATATTGTGGTAGTCTGAAAAGTAAGTGTGAATGATTTTTTCAAATAAACCTTGTATATTGTTGCATCAACATTAACCAATTGTTTTACTACAAATAAAATATGGTTACTTTAAATGAACTATGGCAGCCACAAAATAACCAACGATTTGCTACAATAACCATAGTTTAACTATGGTATTTGTAGTACATTTCTGGTTATACAAATATTAATAAGACAAAAAAGGCCATGTCTTTGTGTTTCGTTTCTTTATTAGTGACCCAGGACCACAAAAAAAATCAGAAGGTTTTTTTTTTTTAGATTTGGCATCATCTCATGTTTGGACATTGATCAAAAATTAAGTGAATATATTTATGGTAGGAAAGTATTGGTATCTCATGGAACATGATCTTAATATCGTTGACCAATATTTAATAATGACCAATATTTATATAATTTAACCAATATAATGTATTGCTACAAATACTACTTATGACTTGTGATCCAGTGTAACATTAGGAGGTCACACAGTCCAGATACATCTACAACCGGTCCCATTCTAATGAACAAATTTGTCCAGCAAGTAACCCGAGTGAAGACAACTGTGAAAGCTACGCTTACTGTGCATTCTTAAGCATTCGCTATATTTACTTTTCACAGAAACCGACAAAACTGTACATTTAACTTAGTTTTGTGCCAGAGCAACAAGAGTTTGTTCAAATAAATGCATTTAATCATGCGCGAGGCCGCTAGGGCGCGTCTCCGTCATAGAAAAGAGTTGACGCTGCTCGCGCAAAGACATCTGGGATTGTGGAGGACTGGCTCGAGCGCTTTGATTTCCGCAGTGCAGCGTGGGATAGTGGAAGAAGTCAGCCAAACAGTCGTAGAGAAATGGTGAGTGAGGAATCAAACCCTGATCGAGCGTATTTATTGGTTTTGTAGTTTGAAAATGTACCCGTGACGGATTATAAGCAAACAAGCCGCTGGTTGGAGTGGCGAACGAGTGAAAACGCAACCTTTACACAGTCCTCTTTGTTTCGCAATATTTTTAGCAGCCTTGCTAACATTCCCTGCTAAATCCGCCCCATTTACTAGTGTTACTAATTAGATTGGGAGCACACTGAGCTCGACGACCCGTCTGGTCGGACAATATTAAAATGTCCGATGGGAGAGCAGTTTTATACGGTTTATTTGAATATGAGCTGCGCACCCTCTGTAGCCGAAATGGGGCTGTTAATCGCGGTGTTGATTTCATGACAGCTCCGTAATGTAGGAACGGGCTGGTCCTCCAATTGATTCTTCTGGGCTGTGCCTTTTTAGATGCTCATCTAACGTTAGTCATTTAATCTATCCGCGTAACGTTAGATGATCATCAAAAGATTATCGAGCTTAGATGGGTTGCTACATGTTTCGTCCTGCCGTTGTTACGAGCTGCAGTTTGCGCGTCCATCTTTAAAAGATAACGTAGGCGAATGATACTTTGTTTAGCCGAGTTTACGGTTATTATTGGATTTTCATCCCCTAGTAATGGCCGTAAACAAACCGCTGTATTTCCTTGGTGCTGCCAGTAACTAAGTCAACACAACTGCAGCTGTCAGCCTTTTATTTGTGTAGAGAGCGTTGTGTAGTTGACATGTTTCAGCTGTTCACCATCTGCCTTTCTCTTTATCATTTTATTTTTAAAAAGCCAGTGTTTGTTCTACCAGCAAATTACAACAAACACGGCTTTGAGAGTTAGATGATCGATGTGCCATTTTGTTGCGTGAAGGACTGAAAGTGTTCTGTTAAGAGTTGAGGTTGTGAAGGGTTGAGATGTGCTGATAATGAGAGGATTGAAGGGGAACTGAATCCTTGTTTTTCTTCAGGATGTCTTTTTGATGATCAGACGTCACAAGACAACCATCTTCACAGATGCCAAGGAGTCTACCACGGTCTACGAGCTGAAGCGGATTGTGGAGGGCATCCTAAAGCGAGCGCCCGAGGATCAGAGACTTTATAAGGTCAGCAGAGAAAACTTTCATAATGACGTTAAAAATTATTATTGTTTTTGTGTTCTAGCTGTTTTAGTATATCCTGAAGGTTGCATGTAGCCGGGTCATTCCTGTAATGTAGAAATGAAAGCATTCCAAGTCATGTAATTTCACACCGGTACAAAATATGGAGCTTTTTTTAAGGGAAATGTGTACTTTTATTTAGCAAGGATGCATTAAATTGATCAAAAGTGACAGTAAAGACATTTATAATGTCCTAAAAGTTTTTTTTTGTTTTTTTTAAATAATGCAGACATCTATAAATGTGGAAAAAAGCAAATCAATAGAAGTCTGCTCAAACTCACTTTGTTTACTTTGTGACCTTGTGATAAAATACAACAAACTAATAATATTCAATTTTTTAAAAAACATTGTGAGTTTAATACTGTATTCAGTGTATTAAGACAAAAAATGGGAGCAAGTACTTCCATAAAAATAATGGCCAGCTTCTGAATCACCACAAATATAGTAAAACTTACATAGGCTGTTGTGAATTGAGTATCTTGGATGGATCGATAGATTGATTAGAACTTTATTAATCCCTCAGGAAGATTTCACTGGCATAGTTTTAAAGTAGACAGCTAGAAATAAAAGAAAGCCGATGTAAGAGAATGAAACCAATAATAAATGAATGGTAATAAAACATAAAAATATTAATGGCAACAATCACAAAATGTAATATTAGTAAAAATAGTTGACGGATGAAAACATTATTTCACCATCATGTTTATAATCAACAATAAATAATTATTGAACGGTCTGCTTGCACAGTTCTGTCATCTGGTGAACTGTCCCTAATGTTGATTGTCCAGTTTGTGTTGTTCAGCTGAGTTACTCCTTATTCGTTCCGTCCTTGTTGTGCATTTTATTAAACAGTCATTCTCTCTGTGTCTCCCAGGATGACATGCTGCTAGAAGATAGTAAGACTCTTGGAGACTGTGGGTTCACAAACCAGACAGCCAGGCCTCAGGCTCCGGCCACAGTAGGACTGGCTTTTCGCATCAGCGGTGAGCTCCTGTTTCAATCGCTTGCCTCGTGTCCTGCTCTGTGATATTTAGTGATCTGAATTTCCCTACCATGTCTGTTTTTATCACAGATGATGCTTTTGAGCCTCTAAGAATAGAGGCCTTCTCCAGCCCTCCTGAGCTCCCCGATGTCATGAAGCCACAAGACTCGGGCAGCACTGCCAACGAACAAGCCGTGCAGTGAAGGAGGAACTGACGATAAAGGGTTGGGGGGAGGGTGGGGGGTAGAGAGTGTCCAAAACAGCGGACAAGCAAAACACGTGCGTTTTAAGATGGTGGTGCGTATTGAGTTACAAAAAAATGGGAGGGGGGGGGAAGCATGAGTGATCTTGTGTGATACTGTAACTTTGCTGAGAATTTGAGTCGCTCTCCCTGTTCCTCCTCACGTCCCATCAAGCACTAGCAGCTTACTCTCACTGTATTGTCGCAAACCCTTCCAATGTTCAGTGTCTGCTCATCTACAGGTTAATCACCAATCGCAAAGTCCCATTTTGATTTGGTAATGTTTCCCTTGATTTCTGGATGAATTGCTCATTTGTCAGACAGCTGTTAGTCACCTGTCGGAGGTGGTTAGATATCGGAGTATTTAAACCCGTGCTTCTTATTTAATTCACGCAGATGTTATGTTTGGAGAGTTTAACGTTTTGTGCTTTTTTTGTGTGTTTTCAATCTGATGGGGGGTGGGGGGGTGGGTTTGTGTTCGTGGCTGTGAGGTTTTACAAATGCCCACTTTACTGATCGCATTTACAGTACGCTATTGTGTGTTAATGAGTATTGGTATTATAATTATTCTTATTTAGATCCTGTATAATTTTATTGGGGTGCAAAAGGCCATAGGCTGAAGCGTTTTATGTTACCAACTTAATATAGTGTAAATGCACATGGAACTTGGACGCCATGGACGCCTGCAAATGAATACACAGCATATGGTTAAGGTGAATTCTGACATACAGTGGTTTCATTGTAAATACATTTTTCCACTCGCATTGTTGCTTCCTGAAGTGTGTTTTGCTTTTCTTTACCATTCTTTTGTTGGAGGAGTGTAGTGGTGTCCGCTTGTTTCTGTTTGATCGTTTGTTTGGAAGCTTAAGTATTGACATTTAATTCCCTGATTTTGTATTTAAATCAAAGGGGAGTGTAAATGCTAGTCCGTTTTATTTTTCTTTGTGTGTGAGTGTGTGTGTGCGTGTGTGGCGTTTTAAAATAGTGGAAAGAATCAAGTAAAAATGTAAAGATCAATGAAGCCTTTGGGCGCAGTTGCTTGAACAAGTGAATGTTTAACTTTTAACACAAATGCTGACATTGTGTTCATCCCAAAAAACGGATCCTAATGTTTTTGCAAACTCGCCGTGATTCTTCTCAGTGACGGCGGTGTTTCTCCACAGTGCTCTTGCAAAGACAAACAAAAAGAGTTAAAAAGAGAAAAGAAAACCATGCTGCAGTGTCTGTAACTGCATTTAAATAAATTAAAATCAGCCCTTTTCCACTCCTTGTCTAATGTTCAACGTCTGCTTATTAATGCTGTTGCTTTTGGGTGCTATTTTTTTTTCTTTCTTTTTTTTTTTTTTTGCTATTATTCCTATTTAAAAATTTGGAGGTATAATACTGCAGAATAACTATGAATCAAAAGAAAAAAAAGCAACAAAAGACAGGAGGATGAAAATGAAGAATTAGGAAAAATAGTGTTTTCAGATGTAAAAGGATTTGAAATACAAAATTAGTGGCAAATCCTCCTTGAAATGGGGAACATTTGCATTTATGCAGTTGAAACTTAAAAGTGAAAGATTACTAAGATCAAGGTCTGTTTCAGTTTCCGTATTAGTAAAGCTTAACACAACTTTCCAAAATTAGGAAAACATATCGCACCGTGAGAAAACCTTGCCCAAATATTTCTGTCATGTGTGAGGGTTTAGGTGACCTGGAACTTTTCACTGTGTCAGTAAAACCAGATCGCAAAACTTGAACGATTCAGATTGGGTTAATGATGATTCATTCAACCCAGAACCGTCTTTCATTAAGACCCTAGAAGTGTATTTGGACTGACAAGTTACTTTAATATCTGAATAGCAGAAATGCTGGAAATATGTTTACGACATAATCAACAAGTATACAAAACAGAGTTAATTTATGTAAATAGTATTTTATTATAACGTCCTTACATTTTTTTTATAGAAGAGATGAGTTTTAGAAAAGAGTATTGCGCAATGCTAATTATATAGGAAATTATATATAGATAGATAGATTTCACACGAACGTGTTTAAATTTCTAATTAACATGAAACTGAAATAAAAAATAATAAATAAAGGGGTTTATCGACAGATAACATGGGATGTTGTTGAAATAACACGGAGCCAATCATATTTGTTAAATATGTGCGCATGCGCAGTAGATAAATCTATCTAGCAGCAGAAGCTAATGGGAAAGGCTCGTCCGTTTTAAAGGTCTGTTACTTCAGACATCGTCTCCGTGTTTTGGTTACAGGTTACAATTTATATGGGCGTGCCGCTACTTATTTTAGGTTTCAAGACTTTCATTTTATTTCAAAATCGCATTTCTGTGTTAACTCAATTTCTAGGTAGCCAATCCATAGAAACTTAGTTCAGTCATTTTGCACGGTGAAGTTACAGCGCAAGTGTCTACTGATACATCTAACTGCTTTTACCCTCATTATTGCTTTACTTGAGATATTATTTACCCCAGTTCATCCGTCCAATTCTATTGTAACAGCCCCGTTAGCAACGTCTGTGTTTTTGGAGAGACAAACTTAAGTTACTTCAGCCAGCTTCACCATTCGTGTACTCCCGTATCAATGCGTCTAGATGGATGCTCGTAAACGGAGCGTGGCGTCCGCGGGGCGCGTGATCATGGACGCGGTGCAGGCGGAGTGGGAGCCGCTCTCCCACTGGGAGCTGGACCAGCGACTGGACCGAGCCGTGGAGGAGATGATCGAGGCTGACCTGGTGGCGCAGGTCCAGGAGCAGACAGCCTCTGCGTTAAAGCAAACCTCTCAGCAGGAGGATTCATCTCCAGCAGACCAGGCTCAAACAGCGACTCCTCAGGCGTCCGAGTCCAGGAGCTCTCAGGAGTCTGCCCTGCAGCGCGCGCATGCTACTGAGGCCATGGAGGCAAACCCTACAGTACAGGTCGGTCTGCTAGCTCGTGCACTTCGTGTTTAAGCCACTTTCAGGATTAATTTTCTCGCTTTGCATGGTAGTTCTCAACCAGGGAGCATCAATATATCTTACACATTTGGCTAGAATTAAGATAAAGAATAGAAGATATAGAATAGCAAGACCTAATTTTAAAAACCTGGAAAGGCAGTCAAAATTATAATTTTTAATGAATTATTCATTTTCTATTTCTACACAACTTCTACCTGATAAAATATTTTGGAGCTTGGAATATGTAAAACATGTACAGTACCAGCCAAATGTTTGGAAGCATTATGACTTCCTGTTTTTAAAGAATATCTCTTATTCTCTTCAGTCATTTATTTGATCAAACAATCTAGTGAGAACAGTAGTATTGTAAAACATTGAAGGAATTTGAAAGAATTGTGTTCTGTTTTAAAATATTTTGAAATGTAATTTATTCTTGTGATGGCAAAGTTGTATTTCAGCATCATTACTCCAGTCCAGTGTCGAATGATCCTTCAGAAATCATTCTTACATTCTACACTTATTCGCTTTGCAATTATTATCAGTTATTATTAGTGTACAATTACTAATAATGATTATTAGTTCCTAGTACTAATGTTAAACGTTGTTTTTAAGGATCTTTTTTTTATTGAAAAGAACAGCATTTATTTGAAACTGAAATCTTCTGTAACATAAATGTATTTACTGTCACCTTTTGATCAATTTAATGCATTTCTTATGAATCCTGTTAAATAAAAGTGTTTTTTTTTCTCAGTATCTTGTAATATAACTTTTTGTTTGTTTGCTTTGTTATTATATTACTGTAAATAAATGCAGCCTGGGTTAGTTTATTTATTTATTTATTTTTGTTCTAAAAAAGCAAGGTGTGCTCTGATTGGCCAGCTATTCGGTGCATTGTGATTGGCAGAATACCTGTGATGCAAATGTTCCGCCCTTTCACCTTATTTGTGAGATAAATTTCCATGTCAGCAGAAACAATATTACAGCAAGTAAAAGTTATGCCCTCTTTCTTTGTGAAAATATTTGGGCGTATTTATGCAGACCTTTCCACACAGTGATGTAGATTTTTGGGGATGTTTGAAATGAGGTTTTATTTATTTATTTTTTTGAGTTTTAACTTTTAGAAAGAATATCTTTTTGGGGCTTGACACTTTAACCTTGACACCTGGCAACACACCAGAGACAAATGAAAACATGAAATTGAATACAGTAAGTCATAAACAACTGGAAAAGTCATTGAGAACCGCTGCTTTACATCAGTCTCGTTGTCTTATTTCTTGCAGTATGTGACAAATTTTCTTCAAAGCTCCAACACGGGCTACAGCAAGAACCGATTGTCTGGAAGAGCTCGGCTGTCCTTGTCTCACACTGTCCTCCTGTCCCTCACCCTCCTGTCCAAACGCATCAGCTACCGCAGCGTGTCATCTAGCTTCCATCTGGAGAAGGGCAATATTCACAGGATCTTTTTCTCTTTCTGTGAACAAGTGATCACACAAAAGGATCGGCTCATCCAGTGGCCTACAGGTACTGTTCCACACAGTTATTGAACTGTATCTATGACTTAAACAGAATTAAATCAGTTACAATCCGTTACAAACTTCCCACTGGATTATTAAAAATAATGGAATAAAGGATTGTTTGGAAATGTAAACTGATAGTTCCTGATGACACACTACAGCAAAAGATTTAAAGAGCAGATTTAAACCATTTTCAGTTGCTAAAAATACTTTGTCCACCACTGTAAATAAACATAAAGTAAAGGAAAATGCATAAAATACAGTGTTTACACTGCATATTGACATTGCATAATTCATATTATCATTAAAATATGAGCAAAAACTTTAATAAAATAACACTGTTGTATTTACTTAGCAGGTTTACATATTGTTTTCTCCTTTCTCCCTGTAGGACAGGAGGCCCTACAACATCTGCTTCCTTTCTCCAGCTGGCTGAGTCATAATGAGGGTCTGGAAGAGAGAGGTTTTCCTCGAGTGCTTGGCGTGCTGGGCCACACGCGCATCCCCATCCGCTTGCCCGCTGGCAAACCAGACGGCGAGAGCGACGCTCCGGAAGACAAGAGACCTAAGATCGAGCCACATCCCGATTCGTGGCTGAACCTGGAACTGGTCTGCAATGACACGGGTCGCTTCATTTACTGCCACATTAGCAAAGGATCAGAGAAAGACAGAGGAAGCGCGTTAGCTGAAAGGATTCGGCAAAACCCTGAGATGGTGCCTCCAGGGACCTGCCTGATAGCCGGAGTCGGATACCCGCTCACAGAACAAATACTTACTCCGTTCACAGCAGGTCGAAACCCGCAGGAAAACCTCTACAACCGGTCGGTGGTTAGCCATTTAGGCCGGTTAAACCAGGCTGTGGCGGACTTAAAAGAGCGATTCCAGAAATTGAGATACTTGGATATGGGAAACTACGAGAGGGCGAACGCAGTGGTTCTGACTGCTTGTATATTACACAATGTTTTTCTGGACATGGGGGACGTGACAAAGGGACTTGTGGAGAGAAGCACACCGGGAGATGTGGACGAGGTGAACGAAGATGCCGCTGGGGTGAAAATGAGAGAGACTGTGGTGAATCTGCTTTATAGCACTCTGGAAGCCACGCCACAATAAGAGTTTGACACTGATTTGCATATTTAAAGAGACAGTTCACCCCCAAAAAAAGAAACTGTCATCATTTACTCATCATTAAACCATGTGACTTTTTGGAACTCAAATTAAGACATTATCTTTTACCATCTTTATCCAGCCATTCAAAGTTCACAAAGCCAAAACTTTCACTTATCAAAAAGTACAAAATTACATTTTAAACATGAAAGCCATTTGTTTTTCAAGGTGAACTAAAGGTTTGGAATGACATGTAAATGATAACAGAACTGTGATTTAGAGTCAACTATCACTCAGAAGCTGAATATTTGACAATATGAAGAAAGTTTGGCAGAAAAAATCGATACACATTTTGTATAATGGGGGAAAAAAAGGTATAGTTCACCCCAAAAATGAAAATTCTGTCATTAATCACTCACCCTCATGTCATTTAAAAGCTGTAAGACTTTGTTCAACTGTAATTTTACACGCATAAGAAAATAAAAATAATGACTCTATTTAACTTTTATTAAATTTAGCATGCATTGATTACATGAAGCTCCAGCAAGCGCTTGTGTTGTGATACACTATCCACAATGGCAGTGTGCCGCATCATTATTTTTGGGTGAAATATCCCTTTAACATAAAAATACAACTAGCACATATTAGTGCTGTCAAACGATTAATCACGATTGATCACATCCAAAAGAAAAGTTTTTCTTTACAAAATGTGTGTATACTGTATATATTTATTTATGTATATGTAAATAAACAAATGATTATATACATTTTTTTATTGTTTAGATATTAAATATATTTATATATAAAAGAATATGAATATATACATGTATACCTGTAAATATAGAAAAAACTATATGCTGTATGTGTTTTATATATGCATAAATATACACAGTACACATACATATATATAATTTAACAAAAACTTTATTTTGATACGATTAATTGTTTGACAGCACAACTTATTTTACATTAATGCAACAATTTAAACTAGTTTTGTTTTATATGTGTATTTTTTATTTTATTTTATTAATGATTACACTAGTCCGTTCAAGCCCAAACAAAACACAAACTAAGAAATATATATATATATATATATGTGTGTGTGTGTAAATATATGTAAATGATGATGAACTATCCCTTTAATTTCTTCTATCTTGAGATAAATAATTGGTGTTATGAAAAGAATTGAAAAATATGGTACAACTTTTATTAAAACAAGAATACTGTTTGCAACAATTTATAGTAGTTTTTAATATTTAATGTTTATTTTAGTACTAAATTGGTGATATATATTTCAGTTAATGGTAATTTTATTTCAAGTAAAACAGTTTGTTTTAGTTTAATGATAATAACACTGGTTGTGACAAAAAAACAGTCACAAACCTAGGAATGATGTGTACAGGATGAATTGTCATTTTTAGGTGAACTATCCCTTTGAAGCTCTTCTGTGTGTAATTGATAAATATTTGGTGGTATACATGTGGTAAACATTTTGTATAATTTTTATTAAAACACAAAAATACTATGTACAACTTGTCCTGTGTTCATTTTACATGAAAGTGACATTTTTTTTATTTCTCCGTTATATGTTTGCAATACACACCCCGAAAAAAAGAAAACGGAGCATTTTTCAACAAACCGCTGTTCAGTTCAAGTCTTTTTAAACCTCTGAAAAAGGGTTCAACATATCAGGTATTTCTCTAAAAATAAAACTGCATTTCTAATCTGAAAAAACTATTGCTGTGTAACAGGGCTGTCTGACAGACACTCTTTGGGTGTTTGTATGGTATTGTTCTGGGACAGGCAAGTTATGGCACGTGCCAGGTTATTAATGGCCTCGATCTTCCTCTCTTCCAGCGCTTTCTGCTGAGCCCACATGTTCAGCTTCCTCTCCTGCAGCTCCAGGTACAACTGCAGCAAATCCTGAGGAGGCCTGGCGCTGGGTAACTGTGGCGCTGTAGCTGTGGGTGTGGGCAGTATCGGGGTGAATCGTTTGCTGGCTATGGCCTTGCCCAGCTTGGTGCCATTGAGCTTCGCCTTGCGCTGAGCATCAACCTCCTCGTAGGTCCTCCCCAGCACTTCATGCATCTCCTTGAAGAACTCCCAGTGGACACTGTTGGTTCCCAGCCTTTTGGCTCGCTCAGCATTTTTGCGATACGTCGCTAACATGTTTCTCCACTTCAGGTCACACTCGAAGGCCTTGACTGAAACGTCTGTGCCTTCCTCAGCTCTCAGCTTTGCGGTCACTCTCTCGGCCACGGTCTCCCACAGCTTCTTCTTCTTGCACACGGGCTGGTCAAACTCTGGGTCCATGTCCAAACGAACGTGGACGAGATGCCAGGTAGCTTGCAAAGTCCACACAAACTCTGAATTCAAAAAATATATCAGTAGATTGTCAGTTATTACAGAACAAGAATGCAATAAAATGGAGGGGGAAATGTAATACTTAAAATCTGGAACAGTAAGAAAAAAACATTTAATAAATAAATGTTCAATAAATTGTTATCTAAAAAAACATGATCTAGGATTAAACTGCTCAGTTTATATGCTTTTTTTGATGTCTTTATGAACTTTTTGAAGCACAAGTCTGTAAGGACAGTGCAGGTACAGCTTTTCCCAAGTTGTATGAATATATATATATATATATATATTTTTTATTATTATTATTTACTTTATTTACCATTATTGCATAATGCAAAATATTACACGCAATTAAAATATTCTAGAAAATCCATTGGTAGGAATGTATGCTAATTAAAATATACCGTTGCCTTGGAGGTCTGAAGCTCAAAGTAACCTAAAACTGGAGGCAAGGCCAATCTGAGGCATCAGGCTCATCGTGTCCTCCTCGCTGGCGATGTCTGGTGCACACACTGCTGCGTTGACTTACTCACATCTCACCTGTTTTTGACTTTTCCGTCTCCAAAGTCGTAACCGTAGTAGTTGACTCCTCCACCTCAATGGCGTCTGTGACAATTGACTCGATGACCTCCATGTTGCATAAAATTGTATTAATCTGGTCAAGCGTTATTGCGACTAATCGTGGATTTTAACAACCCCAGCGATGAGTTCTTTCCCAGCGTCGACAGCAGCGGTGATAATAACAACGACCTCGCTTGCACCAGACAGCGCTGAGCAGGGTTGTTGTTGTGCTTTTCTCCGGAAATGGCCATGGCGTGTTAGAGGGGATTGTGGGAAATACTTGCTATTGTTTTCGCAATGTGTCGCGTGAAAGGTAGAACGTCATAACGCACAGGCGGTTTTCCTCTTGGTGGCGAATACATATCCGCGTGCATGAATTTATACCGTTTTTAAATGTTTCGTTATCTTAAGTTTTAAATTAATCCAAAAACTAAGTTACCCAGAAACTACAAATCCCATAAGGGCTGAAGAGACCGAGTCTACAAATACCCCTCCCTTTCTGAAAACCCTCCTGTTTGTTGCTCTACTAAAGATGGCGCCAGTGAAAATCTGAGGCGATTGCGCTTTGTAGCGCGTAGGAAAATTGACGTGAGTAAAATTAAAAGTTAACGAAGCCTTCTCACTCTTCATTGAAACATCAAAATACACCCAAATAGATTACTCTCAGGCAGCACTGTCAAGGATTTTATTTTGTGTGGCCTACCTCCCACTGTAGGCCGTGATGAAATATATCGCATTGGTTAAAAGACTTCATTTCCCAGAAGTCTTTGCTCTGGGCTTGCTTTGATTGATGAACATGGTAGTTGTAGTTTTTCGAATGCTTGTTTCTCTGTGGATGGAACGTGTCAATCATAGGATAATTTTGTGTTAGTTACTGTGTTCTTTTATTTATTTATTTTTCGTTTTTTAATTTTTGACAGAATAAGTGTTGCTAAGTTATATAAAGCTGCTGAAATATTGTTGTACCTTAAGATATTAGGAAGATAAACAGGGGGTGGTGGTGGGGGAGGTGCTTCTGGACTCCTGGTTCATCATGTCTACACCTTCAGAACAAGGAGTTAAAAGAAATTCAAAAAGTTCGAACAGCACCTCGGAGGCACTTGCCACTCTCCCAGAATCCTCTCTTACTTGGTGTTTGGCTCAGCTGTCTAAAACACGCACATTAGCAGACAGTCCCAGCACTGGACTGACAGGAGCAGAAAATAAGATCGTCAATGGTGGCGACAAAGCCAGGGATGCAGACAAGAGACTCAAAGCTGGTCAGTGGAGGGCACTGGTGGCCATTCGGACACAGCACATCAAAGGAGGTGGTGGCAGGATAGCCCGCTACCAATCACGAGGAGGACTCCCTCCTTTGCTGGATCTCATCAGGCGACCAGAAAGCTCCAGAAAGTTTTTGGACCTGGCCCTTAGCATCCTGGCCAACTGCTGCACTGAAAAACAGACAAGACTAGAAGTAAGAAAGATCTTCTCTAATGTATAGCTCGATATATGCAGCTTTCGTGTTTTGTATATGAATAATGCTTTTATTTTTATTCTTCTCATAGGTAAGAAAGCTTGATGGCATATCTGTTGTTGGTAAGTCACCCAAAGGCTTCAGAAAGATCAGTTAATTTTGTATGCCCTGATCATACTGACATGGTTGTCAAGGTAATTTTTGTTTAAACACCATATGGTGCTTTACAAAAAAAAGAAAAATACAAAATTGCAGTCATACAAAAAAATGAAGGTTTTAGAAAATTAAATCAACAACATAAAACTGAATAAAAATCAAGACTAAGATTTTAACTCGCAAATCTAACATTATGAATAGGATAAAGGTAGTGAATTCCACAGCTCTGGGACTAATACAGAAAAGGCTGTTACATTTAGATTTCAATCAGGGTAGTGGGATGGTTGGATATGATGTAAGAGACAAATGAGGTCTGAGATGTAAACACAATCCAAACCATGCTTTAAATACAAAATAACCTGAATTGTAATCAATTCAGAATTTAACTGGTAGCCAGAATAGGAATGATATGCTCTGTCTGTTTTTGATCCAATTAAGAAGTGAACTGGAGTATTTTGAACCAGCTGCACACATGAAAGAGAAATCTAATGATCCCCCTTCCAACTTTACATGTCATTTACACAAGCTAGCAAATCAGATCAGCACTTTGACCCAGGTTTTATTGACGCATACAACTAGGTATCATCCTCATAAATGTGAAATGGAACAAGAGGGAGCATGTACAAGGCAAAAAATTTGGGCCCAATATGGATTCCTGCAGCACGCCACCTGTAACTGAAGCAGGCAATGAATAAATCTACCCCATTTCAGCAGAGAAGCTCCTCTCGGTAAAAAAAAACTCAAACCACTCTAAGAAACATAGATAGCAACCTCGGTTTTTAGGCTAATTAAAAGAATGCAGTGATCCATCCTTTAATCAAAATAACTGCAATGATGTTTCTTTTATAATGACCCCCAGTAACCTTTCACATGAGATCACAGCAAAAAAAAGTTTTATTTTTTATTTTTTTTTATTATTATTTCATGAACACTTAACATCAGTGAAAATGTTTCATTGCACAAGTAGTAGATCTTGAAAGAGGAAAAAGGTCCTTTAGAGTAGGAAGTTATTTTATTTGTATAAAACGTCATGATCATAAATGCTTATGATCTGTCATTTTTGTAGTGGATGTCCTCAAGAGGAATGTCTCTGTGGAGACGGTGCAAAATCGAGCAGCACGAGCTTTGGGAAATCTCGCGATGGACCCAGAGGGTTCTGCTGAGGTCCACTCTGCAGGTTCGGCCCAGAGTTTCATAATAATCATAATCATAATTATGTATCTCTTCCTATTATATACAGCCACAGGCTGTTATATGATCTGAGCCTTAAAATAAATGTTATTTTTGTCTCTCTCACTCAGGTGGTGTTCCACTTCTCCTGCTCTGCCTGTCTCTCTCTCCACCTCCATCCTCTCCCTCTTCTCTGACTCCAGCCCCTGAACTCTGTGCTCCTAAAGTGGAGTGTGTCCAGTCGGCTGCCCGGGCGCTTGTCTACCTTTCTGACACCCCTCCCAACCGGCTTCTGCTGCTTTCACAAGGTGCTCTTTCATCTCTTGCGCTGTTCATAGCTCCTGAGTACCCTTTAGGTCTGCAACGGGCATCTCTTCGTGCCATTCATGAGCTCACCAGAGGCTGCAGTGCCGAGTGCGCCAGGGAGATGTCCAGGTCCGGGGCGTTGACTCAGCTGGGAATCCTCGCCTCAGGAGAAGATAGTCGGCCTTTGGAAGAGCTAGCTTTGAAGACTCTGGCTAACTTGTGCTCTCAAGGCTGCCTGAGGCCGCTGGTTGGTTCGTTGGGAGTCATTCAGAAGTTCGTGGAGGAAGTGAAGAAGGATCCTCTGAAGTCGGGTGTGTTCTTCAAGGCCCTGTGCCTCTGCTGCAGAGAGGCTGTGAACAGGGCTAAAGTAAAAGAAAGCGGGGGACTGGAGGTGTTGATCAACTTTTTATCTGCTCATCAAAACCATCCGCTCACACGTCTCGCCATTCTAGCTTGTGTGGACTTTGTCTATGATGAATCTGCTCTTGAACAGTTGCAGGAGCTCGGGCTGGTCCCGCTGCTGATCAAACGGCTGGTTGAGATTGCTCACGGAGAAGAACCGAGCGCAGGAAAGATGGACGCTAGCCTGTCCTCTAGTTCTCCATGCTCTGATCTGATGACCTCGTGTTTTGACTCGTTTGACTTCTCAGCCCTTGAAGGGAACAAGAGGGAGGATGTGAGCAAAGACCAGACATCAGGATCTTCCAGCTTCCTCAGCCTTAGGTCAGATATTATTAGTCTTACCAAAAGCAGAACATAAAAAACATCATGAAAAATCACGTACATATTTTCACACTGGGCAGACTAACAGCACAGTAATATGATATGCAGCATCAAATTATGCAAATTGTTCTTTAGAGTTCTATTTTAAGGTAAATTTGTCATGTTCTATTCTGTTATATATATTTATATAGCACATTGGAAACAGATGTTAAACAAAGTGCTTTACAAATCAGAAATAACTCCTACAATCTAGAATGATGAAACACATTAAGTAAATCAAATGAAATATTTCAAAATGCAAGAGAGAAGAGTAGACTGAACTGGAGACTTGGGAACAGCTAGCTGGAGTCTAGGGCCTAGATGATGTATGCTGCTGATGTAATTTGGTGGTGGCAGTTCATTTAAACCTTTAAAAACAAATAATAATAACTTGGTTATTAAAGTTTTATTAAAATAGTAACATTAAGGAAACAGAATCCTAAATTTGTCTGGAAGCCAATGAAGGGATGCTAACACTGGTGTTAAACTTACAAATGTCCTAGTCCAGGAAGAAGCCTAGCAGCTATATTTTGAACGAGCTGCAGGCGTGAAATTGATGCATGAGAAACATCATAGTACATAGTCAATTTTACTATCTAATATTAACCATTTACAATGATAAAAAAATGTAAAATTGTTTTACAATTTATCAATAAGTCTTAAAACTGTCCTTTTAAAATCTTACTTTAATTTTAGAAATTAATTTTTTTGATGTTAGCATGTCTTCTAAAAACATTATTGGTGCATCAGTATCTTTCTATGTTACTGTTTTTCTTCCTACCCATAAATAACATTTTTTTAATTTTAAAACAATTAGTCCTCTTACTGGCTGATTTTTTTAATTTTTTTTTGTAAATCAGAAACCCTTCACTAATTGCTTTTTGTTCTCAGTAATTAAAATCGCTAGATTGACCAAAATAAGAGTACATTTTGAAAGTATGACCATGTCAATCAAATAATTGAATTATGATCCTTTGTAATTTGATTTGTAAAGCACACGTTGCTCAGTTTTGTCTGTGTGTCTTCTTCCAGGTCTTGGCTGGTGTCTGAAGGTCTGATCTCATCTGAGGGTGAGCTGACTGAGTCCCCATGTGGAAGTGAAGTCTTTGGAAGCAGCCCTCATTCTTCCATATCATCGTCACCTTGCTCTGAAATCTCGCAAAGCTCGACCTTGCGCCCACCCCACTTTTCTCCCTCCACCCGCTCCAAACACATCCGGATCTTATCTTCCTCCTCCATTGCAATATCTCCTCGTAACGTACCAGGGTCGCCTTCCTCTTCACAGCCCTCATGTGCCTCCTCCCCTCAATCTGAGCAACCAGCACCATTGACAAAACCTTCCTCGTCTCCCCTCCAAATCTCCTCTCCTCCCAGAAAGAGGCTCCGTGCCTCTTCATGCTCTTCCACATCCTCCTCTCACTGTAGTGTGGTCACCCTGGACAGCCCCCCTGTGATGTTAAAAACCCCAGTCTACCATCATCCTTATCACCCTGAGGCCTGGGCTCCAGAATCGCCCATTCTTCTGCTCTTGTCGCGCTTCTCTCATGCCTCAGACCCAAGCACAGCACTCATCAACACAAACGTTTTGTCAGGGCTGTTGTACTACCTCACTCAGCACCATGACCCCAGCGGGCGATGCTTTCGAATGCTTGGACGCCTCAGCTGCAACCCAAACTGCTTCCAGGCACTGGTCCGAACGGGAGCCGTGGCTCTTATCAAACAGAGATTGTGTGTGAGAGAAGAGATCGGGGGATGCAAAGGAGTAACGGACAGACAATCGGAGAAAGTCAAAGGAAAAATCACACAACTAGGTTTGTGACTTTATTAATATATGGCATTGATGCATATTATATTCAAGGCTGCTGTTTATTTAAAGCTAATGTGTTTCTGACTCCTCAGGTTTGGGTCTGCTCAGTAATCTGAGGGTTCAGAGCGAGTCTGGATTTGGCACTGGAGTTCTTACACACATCATGCTGTCAGGCTCTGAATCTGACAAACTCCACTGTGTCCTTTCTCTACCTCTGATTAACGGGTACGATTCACTGACTTTCAGGGTTTACTTCTAATGCTTTCAGATGTGTGTCGATGGCAAATGAGAGTTTTTAGTGAATTATAACACAAAAAAAGTAGATCCCAAATTGTGTACTTGTACGCTATTCTATCACATTTTGTAATATAAATAGTGTGTAGAGTGTTAAATAGTGTGAATGTTGGACACTACATGCACTTAATTGTCGCAGCTTTAATTATGTTACAAAGTAAGAGGGGATCAGATGATTATTAATGACAAGATAACCTTATAAAATTCATAAACTACATGTTTATAGTATATAGTGCATGAGTCATTTGGGATGCAGTTCTAGTTACCAAACTTAAAGATTTTCATTTGAAGCAAAAAGTTTTAAAAAAACAGACAAAAGCATAGAGGGACACTGCGGACGACATAGTCAAACTAAGATTATTGGAGAAATATAAACCTGTTTATAGGTTTAAACCGGTTTAAAGACATTGATTGTGTATATCAAAACAATGTATTTTTGCGTTTGTTGTAAATTATGTGCATATGCATGCAAATTCTTTGTGACATGCGTGAACATGAAGTGTTATTAGATTGGTGAAGACTTCTTTTAGAATCATAGTCATACCACCATAAATACTGCTGTTTTTAAAGTTGTGGTAATGTGGGCTGATGGCAACAAAATCTACACCATTGATCTACACCTTTTTGCTCAGAGTATGTCTGTCATTAAAGGTTTATAAGTTACTGTAAAAATTAATTCTCCAGTAGATAAAAGATGAGTAGGATTTGTGCTTGTGACTGTTGCACTCTAGTAATTCATGGATTTCAAGTTTTATGCGAGCTGCACCAACTTTAACTGAGCTTGGCCGATTGAGCCGTCTTCCAAAAATACTTAAGCGAATTTTAATATACAAGGACTGTGTTGTTCAAATAAATTAATAGAAGAAAAAATGGATGTCACTGTTGATGTTGATTTGATCACCTTCTTTGTTTTTTCCTCTGCAGCAACAGAGTTCTTTTGAAAAAGCTTATTTTGGATAGTGGAGGGCTGGCGGCAGCTCTTGAACTGATTGGCTGTCACACAGAAGATGAGGATGAAGACGGACAAACTGACAGGTGTTGGGCATTTCTTGCCGGCTGGTTGCGTCCTCTTGAACAAGTGTCCTCTTTGAGATTTAAATCCCTGTATGTCTCTCTTCTGATTGGCTCCCTCTCCAGTCTGCTGTCAAATTTTAAGGAGGCCAGCAAGAATTGTAGCATAGATTGCCAGACCAAAACAGGGACAACCCAAGCCCTTGATAACAAATCCCAACCGCAACAAATCCAGTCATGTCCCTACTCAAAGGCGTCTCATGACCTAACTTTCCTCCTTGATGATGGGACTCTTTTACTAGCCAATCACGAGGCTGTCACTGGAGAAGAGGGAGCCAAAGACATTGGGTCTGATTATTTTAAAGCCCTCTTGATGGGAAGATTTGGGGAGGCCCAGAAAGCTAAAGGCGAGGCCATTCGGATCAAGGATGTAAACAGTGGGATGCTCTTACCTGTTCTTCACTACTTACACGGCTGTCGTTTGACTGCTGGAAACAAAGAACAAGATATAAATTGTCTTGTTTTGTCCTCTCTAGCTTCTCATGGGCTGCTTGGACCACAGCACGAGGATGAGTCATGCTTGGCAGAAGAGAAGGAATTTCACAAAACCCCACTGGCTGAAGTGATGATTGGGGCATGTAGGTTTTTAGTTCCTGGTTTACAACAGTCAGCTGAGGACCTAAGTGTGGACCTTCTCTACTCGGTCATAAGGAGCTCGTCCAAACATTGCTGTTCGAAAGATAGAACAGATGCTGGTTCAGTCTGCAAGGGTCCTGAAGGGTCACCACAGTTGACTAAAAATGAAGTGTCAAAGTGTTCCAAACAACTTTCAAAATGCTCTCAGAGTTCCGAACCGGTTCCATCATCATCATCTTCTGACGCTGAAGCTGCCTCGCTGAGGTCTCTTCTGCCACAAATGTACTGGTTCTCACAGCGCTACTCTTACCTGCGACTGGGCCAGGCCTGTCTGTCCGTACTACTGCAGCCTCAGGGCCTCCATCCTGCTCCCCTTCACCCCTCCCTCTCTACCGACTGCTTCCTGCGTTTGGCGCAAGAGGCGGACTGCGCCCAGGGGCTGAGGCAGGACATCTTAAACCTCATCAAAACAGCACTTAGTTGAAGGCAAATAGTAGTGGATAGTGAAATGAATGTAATCAGTTGTTGGCGAAAACAAATTTAGTATCTGTTTTAATGCACAAACGAAACACAAAAAGGGAATGGGGAAATACTGGATTTTGGGGATGAGATTCTCATTCATTTTCAGTTTGCAAAAAATATTTTGAATAATACTTAAGAACATTCTAATCCCTGCTATTTCCATGTGCACGTTTTTATCCTAAGACGTGTTTGTATATGGAGTTTTTTTTTTATTATTATTGGGAGGTTTATTATTGGGAGGTTCTTTAACTTCATTTGATTGATGAATCTTTTTCTTTTGCAAAAGGTTTCATTCTGGTTCTGTGGTAATCACAGTGCATCTAGATGTTGTACATGATTTTGTACAGTTATGTGAATAATAGAATGTCAAGGAGAAAAAGTTTATGTTAGCTATATTTTTCTTTTTGTATATGCCAATTGATTCATTTATAGAAGTCTGGATTATCTGATATATGTTGGAGTGCCATCTTTTTTTTTTATGTGTATATATTTATATATATATATATATATATATATATATATATATGTGA
>JAUMHP010000174.1:0-12586 GCA_032361065.1 Enteromius trimaculatus | reverse complement strand
TCCCGGACACTAACAATGAATCATGACTTTATATTTTTAAACTTTACTTACCATAAACATATTTCACTCGCTTCCATCTCGAGACGATGAAAAATGGCGGCGTCTCGCAGCGGTGTCGCCTGATGGTAGCGTGCCGTGCGTGCTCTCTTTAACGTCTGCATCCTCAACCCAACAGCGCTGGCTTAGGGATCAACACCAATTTTCAACCCAACATTGTGCTAAAACAACCCAAATTGAAAAATAACCCAGCGTTTTTTAGAGTGTATTTTAATTTCATTTTAATTTAATTTTAATTTGCGCTATCCATGAGGATTTAATGAACATTCATCTGAGATTTCATATATTTAAACAAAATAACAACAACAACTTAATTTTAGTTTGATACAAATCAAGGTTTAAAATCAAGCTGATTTATTCCTGTGTGTAACAAAGGCAAAAACAAGCACTCTAAAGACATGACTCTATACAAAATGTAGAATTAAATAACCACATAATCAGACATATTGTATTTCCATCAGGTGGACTGATCCTAGTTTTTATCGTGGTTGTCGTGCTGCGGCAAAGGTTCACATCTGGAAGTGAGTACTATATTCCTTCAATATTAAATTTTTTTTAAGAAATCAAATAATAATCTTTTATTTTTACTATCATCAGGTCCTGCGTCTGCACAGAAGAGATCCAGCAATTGCAAGTGCTCTCTGTCGTGTGATGAAGCTAAAGCTGAGCTGCAGAAACACGAGAGTGTTGAAGTTCATGTACAACATCAATCAGATGAAATTCATGTTGAAAAACATCCAGTCTCCAGTTTATTTGATGAAAATGGACATTGTTCTGTGCTTGTGTCACAATGCTTACGAGAGTTCCAAGAGGTCGAATTTAGAATATATGCCAGTTCAAAGAAGGCACTGTATGAAAAAATGGATTTAAAGCCTGGTAATGTCATAATTGATCTACGCAATGTTTAAAAGAATTTGTCAACTTAACGTATTGTGAATAGCTTGGCAGGGTTTGAATAATTACAGAATTTTCATTTTGGGTGAACTATTCCTAAATTATTTAAAAATATAATTATATTATCATACTGCACTAACTGCATGGCTGCCTCTCTAATTGTTTGTTATAGAGTGCAGGAACAGAGAAACAGAGAAACCACCAGAGGAGAGGAGTAAGTAAACTAAAAACACCATTTGCAATTAATTGCATTCAAAATCAAAGCTGTTGTATATGTGTGTGCACTGTGTACATTTAATATATATAATAATAATGAATAATTGCTTTTCAAGCATGTGATTCTCCTGCAATTTAGATTTAGACACAGATAGCACACATTATGTCTGATGTCTGTTAAAGATCTTTTAATCTGATAGATATTAAATATGTCTGAGATATACGTGTGCTATCAGGGCTGGCACTGGATGCCTTGACTGTGGATTTTGGGACGCATTCTGTGTGTAATTCTATAAGATTTATTTATTTATTTATTTTTATTCTAATGCAAATGAATAAATAAATAAAATAAAATAACAAATATTAATAAAATTAATAAAATAATAAAATTGCAACTGCAACAATTTTCTGAAAGAAATTTAAAAGGATTGCAAGGGTTCATACGGTTTTACATGTAGATATCAAGCAGCCGAAACTAAATACATGTTTAGAATTAAAAAAGTATGCAGTAATTCATGCAATAAAAAGTCCCCTCCCCTCCCCTGTTTATTTTTGAATCTCCAGGTGGTGCTGACAGGATCTCCTCCCACACCTTCCTGATCCTGCTAATTATCCTCATTTTTCTTGTATTTAAATTCCTGCCAAAGAACCGGTGCCATTTTCGCCCTCAAACACACCACTCTGCACTTGTCTGAAATGATCTTTGTATATATCATACTGTGTTTGGTGCACACAGAGGTTTGTTTGACGTTCATTTAGATCAGTGCTTCTCAAGCCTGGTCCGGGGCGTCCCCCATCACCGTCTCCCTAATCTGACACAATCATTTCAGGTTCTGGAGGTTCATCTAATGAGCCCATGAACTGCATCAGGCGTGTTGGACTAGGGAGACACACATCCCGAGACCAGGGTTGAGAAACTTAAATATTAAAAATGTGTTCAGGAAACCTTAAACTCTGGTATGGTTTGCTGCTGATAATGTGAATGTACCTGTCTTTAATTGTGTGTGTTTTCTATCATTTTTATTGGGATCCTTCACAGCAGCTCATTCTTGGCAGCTGTATGCAAAAGTCATTCTGTTCATGTTTACAAACAAAGCAATCGAACCATGTGTGAAAGTCTGTTTATATATTTGTATCCTGAATTGTTTATATATTTTTATATATGCTCATGTTGAATGAATAACCTTTATATTTTTGTACTTTTTTTTTTTTTTTTTGCATATAATAAAATCTTTTATATATATTTTTTGCTTTAATGAACTATGCATCCAGTCATTTGACTAAATTCTGATCTGTGATGAAAACCCTATTGATGTGAATAATATTAAAATACTTTAGTAATAGTATACAAGCCTTGTTTATTATTAATTTATTAATTAATTAGATAAATTGTTTTACATTGCCCTAAATGCTTAATATTTGACTTCTACACACACATACTGCACATGAACACATGCACAAAAACAGCTGTAACAGCTCTCATGTAAGGTTTCATGATCAGGAAGGAAGTGGTTAGAGTTTCTGCATTGTAAGGACATCTATCGTTTAATCAACACCATTATGAACAACAGACACAATGGAGAAAGTCGTTTTCTTATGTATTTTTTCTTCTTGTATTACACAAACAAGTTCCAGTGGTAAGGATTCTCATTAAACATTAACATTATAACCTCAAATAATTCTATTTATTGAATAATTTCAAGCAGTTGCTTTACCATTTTTTCCTCCAGATGTTTCAGAACAGGATGTGGCTCTGTTAAGAGTCAAGCTGAATGAAAACATCAGTCTGAACTGCAACATGACTGACAGATATGAGATCGCATGGTTTCACCAGTATTCTCAACAACTAAATCAACTAATATCTGCAAAGATTAGCAGCGCGTCAGGAAGACTTCTAGTTATGTACAATCAGAACTGGAGTCATCTGAACATTGATGATGATCATGGAGATGTTGGGATCACCAGAGTCATGCTAGTTATCTCTGGAGTAACAGAGTCAGATTCAGGCCTTTATTTCTGTGGAACGAAGTCTTCAAAGTCTTCAGAGATGCACTTCAACAAACCCTCCAGACTCCAGATCCAGGGTTAGTACTGCTCAGTTTTCAATTCCTCATAAGATTTTTCAGGTAGATTTTGGAGTATCATCACTGCTAGCGCTGCTGCTACTAACCTGATTAAACTATTTTCACTCTAAGTAAAGGTAAAGGCAGTGTTTGACTGATTCCTGGATCATATGTGTCGTTGAAGAAGGGTGTGCTGCTATAGTAGTATTGAAACTATTCATTTTATTTTTTAGTTTGATTACATGATCATACATTTAAATTATTTTCAGATGATCTGACACATGGAGAGCACAAAACGTATTCTGTCACAGATCAGCCAGAGGATGATGAGCTCTCAGGTGAGAGTTTCATTTTTTCCACAACTTTGAAATAAGCACACATTCATCAAGCATTTGAATGTGAATTTAATGTGTGAACTTCCTGCGTTTCTTAATTCTGTAAAATGTTGTTGTCTGTCTGTAGATGGAGTGACTACAGCAGAGAGGGCATTGATGTTCGGAGGTGTTGGTCTGGCTATCGCTGTGTTTTTTCTGGCTACAGTCGCTGCAGGAGGAATTATTCACTATCGTGGATGGCAGAAAGGATGGGCCGCAGCTAAACGCTCGTCTCTGATTCAGCATAAATCAGTTAAATAACTTATATTTCTGCTTTGTGTGTGTATATGTATATGTTTTTACATTTTATGTCACAAAACCTGTCATTAGCAATGCTAAACCTCTTCAGACAAAGCTGTATATCTGCAATCTTGTCTATTGTCACTGTTTCAGAAAAACAAATAATGGTTTCACATTATTGTAGTGCAAAAACAATCCTGATTTATTGACTGACTGCGATAAGACTATGCAAATAAAACCAGAAAACATGAGGTGATAATAAACTATCTTTGACACTAGAGAATGTTCCTTAAGAAACAGATTGAATATTAGGAAGTGTTGCTCTCTTAAGAACAGTGTTTATTTACAGTTACACAAACATGTTTATCAACGTTTACTTTTTACAGGATGCTTGAATATATTATTAAGAGAATGAAATGTAAACATTTAATAATTCATTTTCAAAAACACAATTCAAAATCACGAAAATCTTTAAGAAAGAATACAGCGACTCATCTACTGATCTTCCTCATCACTGTTGCTTTTTCTGGTGTTTGCATTATTATTACTTATGAATCTAACTTGAAAGAGAATGTATTGGGAAACACGGTAAACAAATAAAAAGCGGAAACTGGTTTCTGGAAACAAAAACATGCTGTTTTCCTGCCTTTCTCTTTAAATGCAAATGAGCTGCCAGGAGGAGCCCGCCCCCTTTCCCAGAATAAAGCTGTACCATCTTACCTCCTATCTCAGATCCCCGACAAAATACATCAGTAATTTATGCTTTGATTTCCAATATAAAAAATTTTTATTCAAGTGTGCTATTTGTATGCTTCTTCTTTTAAACTAAAATTAAATATGTATGCTATACTTTTAGTTAACTTTTTATGTACTTATCAGAAACGTACTTAAAATTGGATTTAAGCATACTTGACTTATACAAGTCAAATTATCACAAAATATCTTGAAGAATATCATGCCATGACTTTAAAACAATTTTAATATGCGGGGGTATTTGAAAACTGATACTTCTGAACGTCTCTGGAAGCATTTTCCACTGGCATGTGATTAATATTAAAATACTTGGGTAATAGCATCCAAGCCTTATTTATCATTAAATTTGATAAATTGTTTTGTATTGCTTTAAATGCCTAATATTTGACTGCTACACACACAGCATTATTATTATGTAAGTGCACATAAAGGTATGAAGCATAAGTGATAATAAAAAAAAAAAGCAGCTGTAACAGCACTCATGTAAGGTTTCATGATCAGCAAAGGAAGTGGTTAGGGTTTCTGCGTTGTGAGGAAATGTGCAGTTCAGCTGGACTCCTAGTCTTGAGATCATCTGGACAAATAGAAACCATTTCTAAATTAGAAACATTATGTGTTGCCATCGTGTATGAAACATGAACATATAAACTGGAAATGAATAAAATATCTTTGAATCTAAAAAACAAAATACAATAATAACTTCAGGCAAAATCTTTTTAGAATGTAATGAGCAAGAAAGTCTACTGGTCCAAATTATTATCCCTCCGATGTTAACAGTTAATAGTGTATCCCTTTTGCTTGATAACAGCCTTTAGTGGTGTTACGTCCCCAGGGGTCCTTGTTGGGGGGGCATGTTTTCTCTCTCTCTTGCCATGTCCTTTTCTCCCTATCAGTTTCTTATGTCGACTACATTGATTGCGGATTGGCCCGTGAAGCTGTCAGTCATCAATAAGTCCAGTGATGCGGACCAAATCGACTACCAGTAAAGTTTCCCGCTGGCAGATAAAAGTATTCTGGAAAGTGTGAATGTGAATATTAGCTCATCACCCTATCAGAGCTAAGCGGTTTCCTTCAAATACTGCAAACTCCTGCTTATTTTCAGAAAATACATAACATGAATGCACATTAGATACTCACCAGGAACCCCAACAATCTCGGACACCTTGGTCCATGCATGGTTTTTTGTTTTATTCATGTCCCTATACGCCATCAAGGACACGTCGTAAATTACTGGTAAACCCGCCACAGCAATGATAACTTTTCCGCCATTCTTCTTCTTCTTTGTTGCTTAATGGCGGGCAGCCATGGGAACTAATAGGGTCGGAACCAAAGTTTACAGGACTGCGTTATCTGGAATCTGCTCAAACGGTGGACTTCTATATTCCGATTGGTTGCCGCTGAACTGCAGCATAGCTCATTACCATAAAGTTGACCTGATTTCAACTCTCCTCGACGCTCTTGCCATCTAAGACACACCGCGCCGCTGCTTGCCGCCTCTCACTGCCGGCTCACATTGAAAATGAAGGACTTCCAGCCACTTTGATGCTCTCTCCGCTGGCATGTGAACGCACAGTAACAGGTGAACATGAAATGGTAATTTGTTCAAAAGTGAATAAATCTAGAAGTTGGCAGCGGTCCAGCACTGAGCATGTAATAGTCTAAAGAAAGAGAAAGTACTCACCATTGAGATGTGTTCTTAGTCTGTCACCACTCCCTGAACTTACAGTAGTTTACCTCATTCTGGTACTCGGGTCAAAAAACTTTTACAGCAGTTTTATCATGTAAGTTTTTACACCTTTAAATATAAAGCTTGTGTGTTTTTATGTTATTATACAATAATATCCAGCAATAAATCTATACAATAAGAGTTTTGCTTCTGTTTGCATAAAACTAAACCTATAAAGAGCTTTCTTGTCTATTGGATATTTGGGTTTGACCGATCATTTTGAGTCTTTGAGACTACACTGGAATCGTTAACAAAGGTTCAGATAGGCTTAGTAGGTTTCTTATTTTATATTTGATGATGTTCTATTCATAATAATTCTGAGTTTTCTTTAGTAACATTTTACCCTTCTAGTAAGCAGTTTTTGACCATTTTTCTCTTTGTGACTCTTTGTGATGTGTGTCTGTCTCATCAGGTTCGATCTTCTGCTGCTGCTGTTTTGTTTTGTATATCAAAGCGGTCAGTAACATTTTTAATAACAAACTGAAACTTTTTTTTATCTTAAGACGTACTAAAGAAACAGGTGTGCATTCTGTATCGATTGCTTTGCTTTGAAACATGAACTTCATTTGTTGTTGTTCATGTGTCGTATTTTCTTTGTTTCGGTTTTCTTTCACAAGATAACATTTTTGGCTAAAATGTGTTTACGAAAGTAACATGCAAAGCGAGTAAACCTGGCTTCTTATTGGTCAGAGTTCACCTGCATGCTTTACATTGCATTACTGTGAGATCAAGATGGACTGTTTGCTCTGCAGGCTTTATCTGTAGCTGCTCTGTGATGACACATGCAAATACCAAGTGCTACATCAGATGTGATCAGTGATGTAAGCAGACAAAAGACAGATGCCATCAGTGCTGTCTGTGCTAGATATATATATATATATATATGTGACAGAACGCTGACATGTCAAATGAAGGTTGTAAACTCCTTAAAACTTTGATGATAAAATATATAAAACCAGGTAATTTTTTTTAGTATAACAGATCAAATCAGGGAAAATACATTAAAGAGAATTACCAAAATATTTTCCTTAAATACCCAACAGGCACCATGTCTGAATGAAATTATTATAGAAAAAATGCATTATTTTCAGAGTCAACAGTCAAATGCAAAAAGTGCTTACAGTCAAAATATCCATGAACACATAAGCAAAAAAAAAAAATCAAACGTGAGAGAAAAATAAAGTCATACTGAGGTTTGATTATTGAAGTAAAGAACAAAATATTGGAAATACTGTATAATGTTCTGTGTTCTCAAATGATTTTTTTTTTTTTTACTTTGCTTTTTTGTTAATTAAAATTATAGTGAGGTTTAATGTTAAAACATTTTTATATGCATGAATTAATTTAGTATGTAGGTTGATTTTATTTTAGGCAAGTCGATTTGAAAAGGCATCAGCTCACTTTCTGCTGCTGGTTGCTGGTCGTTGCTTTTTAAAAAACAAAAATGTTCCAAACTTTTTTCTAAATTGACTTAAAAGAAAAATAAAACTAAACAATCATTTTGGTATTACACACAAAACTAAACTATTTTAATCGCCGAAACAGTAGTCGTTTCATTATTTCATTTAAGATGTTTACATGTCTGAATATTTCGATTAAAATCAGCGTAGGTGAAAACGTAACATGTACAATGACTGACCAGCTCAAACTAAAAGGACAGGGTTTTTAAACATTGAACACTAATTACAAGACACGACACAGCTGGGGGAAACACAGGTGGAAGGAAATTAACTCATAATCACAAATGACACAGGTAGGACCAAATAAGGGCAGACAGGAAGACATGAACTGAACTAAACTGAATGAGAACGAAACGAAACCAAGAATACAAAAAACACAGAATAAACCAACTAAACAGACATAAAACGTGACAGTAGGCCTCCTATGTTAATACAATTATGCTTGCTGCCATTATGAGCATAATTGCATTATTATAATCGAAGTATTGTGTTTACATGAGGTAAAGTTTAATCGCAATACTGCCAAAATCTCAGGAACATCTCTGGAAATCCTTCCTACCTGTAGCGATAAGACTATACAGCTCATCACTGCCCTGGAGGTGATTTCTCAGGATTAATAATAATATCAATACTACTGTTACTTGTATTCAGTCAATTGTGCAATATAAATTACATCATTACATGCTGCTCCTAATTTTTAATTCAATATTCATCATTCATTGTGCACTGTCACTTTCACAGAACAAATTGAACTAATAGTTATGTTATTGTGTTGTTGGATTTTTATTTTTTATATTTCTATTTGCACTGTTCTGCTGTTATTATTTACTGTACTTATTGTATACTTTTTTATTATTATTATTTAATGTACTTATTGTATATTTTAATTTTCCATTTTCCTTACCGCACTGAGCATGTCGGTGACAAAATAATTTCCCTTGGGATAAATAAAGTTCCTCTTATTCTCTTATTATTCTTAATAATCACATTAAGAGGGTCCATGTAAACGCACTGACTGTCATTGCCATAGACTAAGGGTTGCATACATCTGCAAATGCTTTTATATGTTCTAAGTCACATAATTGGTATAAAAATATCGTGTCAGTTAACCAATTTTATCAATTCTACATGTGTTAGTGCGATACTTTGTAGTGTGCAATTTAAAACAATTGCCTCTAGGAGTCGCCGACGGACATAAAACAAACACGCAGAAGAAATAGACGTACGCCAGACATGGAGTTGGTGCAGACCAACATTCTCACGTTAATTTCATTGTTAGTAAATCCAAATCCAAAACCAAAATGTAACATTTTAAATAATGTTTAGTTAATATTACTTGATTGTTTAAGTAAAGACAACATTAGGGTTTACAGTGTACAGGTATGACAGTGTTAATAGCTAAATATGTATATTATTAATGTCTCATCTGTTGTTTTCCTTGTATGGAATAAATCTGTATTTGCAGGAATCATCCCTGCAGAAGACTCCCTTATATCTGTGAGAGGAAAAAAAGGAGGCAGTGTCACTCTGCCATGTCAGCTGCAGGCCAAAAAGATTTCTGATCTAAGTTTAAATAATCAGTCAAAAATCATACCTCTTTGTCAGAAGAATAAATGTAGCGGACGTGCATTTAAAGAAGGAAGCTGTGACGTCATCATCAAGGATCTGAGCTTCAGTGATGCTGGGATGTATATTTTGCATGTCTATTATCATAATGATCAAGCAGAGCTGGAGCAACAGATCAGAAAATACCAGCTTCATATTCATGGTAAAGTCAAAACTGATCAAATCATGTCTTTCTGGTTTTCTTTTAGTGATTGTGTTGATTGCCTGTAAAAGAAACTCTGAAATAGAAAAGCTTAAAATTTAGATCAGTGTTCACCAACTTTTCAATCAAATTGAATTGATTAAATCTTTCTGAATAAAATTATTTTGGCTTTGATTGACCAAAGTTTTGGAAAAGGTGTGTTTCTGTTTGTCCTAAGATGAGATTTCTGTGAAAATCGGCGAGGAGCTGAAGCTGGATGTTCTGATGTTAAATGCTGATAAAGTGCAGCATCAGAGCAGTGGTGCAGAATGGAAGGAGGTTTGGAGCAGACGTGACGAGGTCTGGAGCAATCGACTGACCAACATCGATGGGAATTTGGTCATTAATGAGTTTGCAGGAAGTGACGCAGGAGCATATATAGTTATGGACTCAGAAGGGGAACTCTTGATCACAGTCACTGTCAAAGGTGAGTGAAGATCAGGAGATATGTGGAAACAATTCTCTTTTTTATTATGGGTTTTGCTCCTTCAAAACACAGCTAAACTGTATGATTACCTTTTATTATCTTCTACAGCATCTGACTCAACGAGAAAACACAAAGGTAGGACACAAAAACAGTAAAGCGAGAGGCATTGAGAGCTTTAAAAGCATTTCAACAAAGAGTTTAACAATGTACATTTTGATTTGTGGTCTCTCCTCAGCTCACTTTCATCCAGATCCAGGAATTTGGAGTTTGTCAAAGAAACTAACTGTGTTTTTTGTGATTTGGGGGATTATAGTGGTTCTAACAGTTCAGATTGTGTTTTGGGTTTCTACGCTTCAACCATTATCTGCACGTTTTATGTAATTTGACTTTAGCACCAACAGAGGATATTTCTGCAACATATTTTTAATTATGCAATTTATCAAAGGCAACATGTGCCTGGGTCAATGTCTTTGTTGACTCAGGGAACAACATTCGGATTAACCAATCAGATTTGAAGAAACAGTTTTTGTGAAGTTTAGGCTTAAATCGTTGAATGGTACAGTATTTGTACATTTACTGTAGAATTACTATAGTCTAACACCCCACACCCGCTCAGAACATCTTTCCACTCACCCTTTAACACCTCCATCAACCCCCTCTCGCCCACACCTGACCTTCAGTTTAGAGAAGATGAGGTTCACCAGCTCTTCAGAAAAACACCAGGCCCAGACGGTAGGACTCCAGCCTGTCAAACAGGTCTGATGCAGTTAACATGGGACTGCATTACATCCTGCAACATCTGGACAGACCAGGGACTTATGTGAGGATCCTGTTTGTGGACTTCAGCTCTGCTTTCAACACCATCCTCCCATCCCTCCTCCACCCCAAACTAACACAGCTCATGCCATAGCTCTGTCTGTCAGTGGATCACCAGCTTACTCACAGACAGACAGCAGCTAGTGATGCTGGGTAAATTCTCATCCAGCACCTGTATGACCAGCACCGAAGCTCCTTAGAGCTTTGTGCTCTTCTCCCTCTACAGCAGTGACTGCATCTCTAAAGACCCCTCTGTCAAGCTCCTGAAGTTTACAGATGACACCACACTCATCTGCCTCATCCAGGACGGTGACAAGTCTGCTTACAGACAGGAGGTTAAAGAGCTTGCTGTCTGCTGCAGTCTCAACAACCTAGAGGTAAACATGTGCAAAATGGTGGAGATGATAGTGGATAGTACTCACTCATCTTCATGGACAGCACTGTAATGACAGTGGAGTCATTCAGTAAATGTTGGCATCATCATCTCTCAGGACCAGAAGTAGGGCACTCACATAGACTCTATTGCCAAAAAGGCCCAGAAGAGGCTGTACTTTCTTCACCAGCTGAAGAAATTCAACCTGCCACAGGAGCTGCTGAAACAGTTCTACACCGCCATCATTGAGTCTGTCCTGTGTACATCTATAACTGTCTGGTTTTGTTCAGCTACGATCTGCTGAAAGCATTATTGATGAAGCCCTGCCCACTCTTCAAGTACTGTACACATCCAGAGTGAGGAAAAGGGCTCAGAAAATCCCTCACATCCGAGCTATGACCCTTTCCATCTGGTCGGCGCTACAGTGCCTGAACACCAGGACAGTCAGATACAAGGACAGTTTCTTTCCCCAGGTAATTTATCTCATGAACAGTTAATAGTTCTCCAACTGTGCAATATAAAATATGGACAATAACCTGATGTTTATTTATCCCCCAATATTCTAGTACATCCTTCATCTCACTTATTATCCTTCATTGTCACTGTCTCCTCTGGCTTGCTTAGTTGGGGACACCTGATTTCTAGTGATTATCGTCATTTTGATGAGACCGTCTCTGCATTTAATAAATACATAGTTTAATCTCGTACATTTACTGTATACATCTATTCTCCTACTTGATAATGTTTAGTGCTTTGCTACAATCTGTATTTTTAAAAGCGCTATATAAATAAAAGTGATTATCCTTTTTTTACTATTTTATCTATAGCACACCTGTACATACAGTACAATCTTTATATTTATTATTTTGTTTTGTTTTGTTTTTGTGTACTGGAAGCTGGAGAACAAAACTAATTCCTTGTATGTGCAGACTTGCCAATAAAGCTCGTTCTGATTCTGATACATCAGTAACAGTCATCTATCATCACTGATTTTAGGCATAAAAAATATGTTGACAGGGACACATCAAACTTGGCAAAATAAGGACGTACTTGTTCATGCAACACACAGTCAGCAGCCTATAACTGATACGTTTACATGTCATTTGCAAACTGTAACACTTTCACAAAAAAAGAAAGCAAAGGACATTTACATTATCAAATAACATTTTAAGCACTTTTATCATAATGACTGAAGCTGTTGAAAGAGTTGAAAAAATTGGAGGTCTTAGTCCGGAAAGGCTAGACTGAGAGGTTCTCGCACGCTGGCAGATGACATGCAATAAACTCTAATCTGAGAACTCCAAAGACAATAAACTCTGACCCTCAGGACTGAAAACAAACACCCACTTTTACGACCCCCCCGCCCCGCACCGAGCCCCC
>JAUMHP010000173.1:85813-99589 GCA_032361065.1 Enteromius trimaculatus | reverse complement strand
CCAGTCCAGGATGAACTTCTGCACAGAGACTGTTTTTCCAATGCCAGCGACTCCCTTTGTCAGCACAGTTCTGATGGGTTTGTCTTGTCCAGGTAAAGGTGTAAAGATGTCACAGCATTTGATCGATGTGTCCTCTGTAGCTGTTCTCCTGGATTGTGTCTCAATCTGTCTCACCTCATGTTCATTACTGATCTCTCCTCTCTCACTCTCTGTGATGTAGAGCTCTGTGTAGATCTCATTCAGGAGTGTTGGGTTTCCCTGCTTTGCTGCTCCTTCACACAGACGCTCAAACTTCTTCATCAGATTTGTTCTAAATGTGTTGAGGACTCCATGACTGTAGAATTAACAGTCAAATAACACATTAAAATAACACATTATTACATTAGTTAAGCACAATTTATTTTTGTATTCTGTCATATATACTCAAATCATGTATTTTGTTGAATTATACCTGAGATCAGTCTGTTTATCTCCACTCTTAAAATCTATTGGATGATCCACAGATCTGTTACTCCTCAGAGACACACAGATTGGTTCTGGTTCTGATACCCTTTGATGAACTAAACTATAACAGAAAGAGAAATAAGGTCAGGTTTTGATTACCATATTCAATACATATGCATTTGCATTACATATGCATTTATCACTAATAAAGTAGTAACTCCCTATATGTTAAAATATAAAATAAATAGCTGAAAAAAATACTTAACAACATATAGTAAAATATGATGTTCTTGTTTGTAGACAGTACTATTCTGAGTATATAAATTGGCAAAATACAGTGTTATTTTTTAAGAAATGTTATACCTGAGATCAATCCATTTATCTGCACTCTTAAAATCTATTGGATGATGCAGAGATACGTCACTCCTCACAGACACACAGCTGGGCTTTACCTCTGATCCCCTCTGATGAACTGAACTATAATAGAAAGAGAAATAAGGTCAGGTTTAGGTTTTGATTACCATATTCAACACATTACATATGCATTTATCACTAATAAAGTACTAACTTCCTATGTGTTAAAATAAAAAATAAATATCTGACAAAAATACTTAACAACGTATAGTACAATAAGATGTTCTTGTTTGTAGACAGTACTATTCTGATTATATAAATTGGCAAAATACAGTGTTATTTTTTAAGAAATAGTATACCTTAGATCAGTCTGTTTATCTGCACTCTTAAAATCTATTGGATGATGCAGAGATATGTCACTCCTCATAGACACACAGCTGGGCTTTACCTCTGATCCCCTCTGATGAACTGAACTAGAACAGAAAGATAATCAAGTTCATCTGTTAAATTCCCATATTCAACAACTTACATGTGCATTTATCACTATAAAATAAAACATAATAAATCAGTTACTTCTTATATGTTAAAGAAACACATTTTTTTGGAAATAGGCTCATTCTGCCCGACCCAACCCGCGACTCCCCTGTAGTTAAATTGCTGGGGTTTTGGAGTCTATTCAGCTGATCTTCAGGTCTGGCTATAGCATATCTTAGCATAAATCATTGAATCAAATTAGACCAATAGCATCGCGTTCAAAAATAACCAAAAAGTTTTGATATTTTTATATATATTCTATATTTTGATACACGCCAGTGTAATAATCAAGGACGTTTGCGATCACACAGCGCCAAGCAAGATAAGCATGTTATGGTCGTAACGATATAACTATGTAGATTGAAGACTAATATTTTCTACCAGTTAGAAGTGGTTTAATATGCTGGTTATTCATAGTACCTGCATCCTGGAGAAAAATCTTCATCTCTGGATGTTTGTGTGTCGTCCATGTTGAAGGTAAACGGTGACAGAATCTGGTCTCCAGGATGTTTTTCAGACAAACGGATTCTGAGAGTCGGAGAAACAGATCTTGAGACGCGGTGTTCACTCTCAAGGCTTCAAACTACAGACGACAAAAAAAACAAAACAAAACAAAAAAACACAAACACTGAAAATTTGAAAACCAAAGAACTTTTTACGTTCTTCGGAGGAAATCCGAACGCGGAAGTCACCTTTAAGGTGTATTCAAGAGCTGCACTCACCTTGATTAACAGTTCATTACAGATTCACATCATCCAGCTCTTTCTATCAACAAACTACGTGGATTCACGGCTTAATTTTAAGAAAGGTTTCTATGACACTCTTTTATACTCTGTGTAGAAACGATTCTGACTCTTTAAATGATGAAACACTAATTCTGAACTTTTGCTTTCACTTCTCATTGGTGACGCGAAAAACACCGATGACGTCACGTTACGCGCAATAGCAAACCTCATCCACACGGTGCTGCAGATTTTGTAGCTTAAAATAGCCAGTACTGAAAAAATTCTGTACTGGTTATATTGGCTTATGCTGCGCAATAGACCGTCTTTAATCTCAAAACACAATCAAAAACGTTAGCGATGTCAAACAACTCAAATAACTTGCAAGTTTTAACATACAACATTATTATAATCATTAGCTAAAATTCTAAAGGTAGTATAGTCACACAGTGCTAGGATTTAGGCTACAGTTGCTAGAGATTTTGTCATCTCCATCTCTCTTTATAATACAGTACCGAATTTACAAACTCAGGGAGTTTACTGAACCCAGAAGAAAAGAAAGAAATTATGTCAAAATAAGTGGACACAGGGAAACAAATTGAAAAAAAAATAAAAAAATTGCTCGCCTTGCAAAATATGGAGCAGAATAGGCCTACTACTTCCAACGAGAACAAATAAATGACCAAATTCGACCTGACAGTTAAATTAACTTTTTTGTAACATCTTTATCATCAATCGAATCAGTTTAATTCATTCTTGCTGTATAAATGAATTATTTTTCCATTGCACATTTCCTCCTCTCTGACCTCTGACTAGGACCTTTAGAATAGTCCTTATTAGTGATGGGAATTTCGGCTCTTTTTAGAGAACCAGCTCTTTCGGCTTCCAAAAGGCTCTTCAGGTTGTTTTGTTGCTTTAATTAATCTATCATCAACAACAATATAAAATTATGCACAAAATTAATTACTAATGTAAAAAAGTGTTTTATTTCTATATGTTTATTATATAAATATGCTTTTATTTATTCACTCAACATAAAATGTAAAAACTAATTACAAAATACAAAAAACAACTTTTTACAATTCAACTTTTAACTATTTAAATTTTCGCCTTTTTCTTTTTAAAATGTATTTAAAGTGAAACAACACAAAACACTGCAAATCACAACACAATAAAATATAAATTTAAATATTCAAAAGAAAAAGAAAAAAATAAACAGCCAAATCTTTAAATAAGGTAAAGATTGGCATTTAAAAATACCAAGTGCCTCAGCTTTAAGGAGCTGATCCTGTTTCTTCTGTCAGTAATTATCTGCCCTGTTTTGGAGAAGATTCTCTCTCAGGGGACTGATGTTGCCTCAGTGCGCAGTCTCTGTGTTATCACCTGGGTAAGACGTGGATAAATTGAAGCCTTGGTCTCCCACCAGCTCAGTGGGTCTGCACTTCTCTGGCAAAGGGGCTCGTCAATGTAGGATCTCACTTCCAGTATTGCATCTGCTGAGGGATTCCTTCTGGTACTGTCTCTACTTGCTCGTTCTTCAAAGAACCTCCAAACAGCAGATGCTTGCTCTTCTCCCTCTTGGTCCCCTCCCAGGGGGCCGCCAAATGGTCAAAAGAAAGAAAAAACTTAATATGCATTGGATTAAAATAAACATTTAAATAAGCGGATGCTGATTGGGTGAGGCAAATCCGCCTACAGTATATAAGCGCCAGGCGCACGTCACTCACGCAACAGTTGAACAACGATATTAACAGAGACGAATGATGTAAACGGTTACAATGTGTAAACGGCTTAATTGAAGGACATTCAGTATCTGTGGTGGAGCTTCTTCTTCTTTTTTCATTTAAAGGGCAGAGAACAAACTAAATTAATGCATTACTGCCACCTGCTATTAACCAAGACCAGCGACATCCTATTTCCGTGGAATGTTGCACAAGGCAAGACAGTACCACAGTGAAGATCCCTTATCCCTTGCCATCCTCAAGAATGACACTAGCTCTTTATTCTACATTGGCTTTACCCTTAGTGTCTTCAGAGAACATGTTAAATATCTCCAACAGTTCTACACTGCCGTTTTAACATGCACATAATGGATCAAATTCTGATGACCATGATGAAGCTGAAGCTGAATTTACTTCAAGGAGATCTTTGATGAACGCTTTGATGTGTCCCAGAGCGTAGTAAGCCGAATTCTCTCCTACTGGATTGACACAATGGAGGAGCACATGAGAGTCTACATTCCATGGCTGCAGCGGGAAACAATCCGAAGCACAATGCCTCAGTGCTTTAAGGAAAACTTCCCGAACACCACCTGCATTATTGACTGCTCTGAGACAACTCTACAGAAACCACACAATCTTGACTCCAGAGGAGAGTCTTATAGTCATTATTATTCAAGCACTACTCTGAAGTACCTAGTTGCCATTGCTCCCTGTGGACTCATTATGTTCATCTCCCCTGCTTATGGGGGAAGATGCAGTGACAAGTTCATCACACAAGAATCTGGCTTCCTGCAGTATCTCCAGCCTGGTGATGAAGTGATGGCAGACAAAGGCTTTACAATTCGTGACTTGCTGTTTGAGAGAGAGGTTAATCATGCCAGCATTTACTCACAGAGGTGGACGGCTGTCTGATGAGGATGTAACAGGCACAAGAAGGATCGCAAATGTTCGCATACCTGTGGAAAGGGTAATCAGATGGCTCAAAGTGTTCAAAATTATCTTCCAAACTGTTCCTATTAACATGGCCCACAAAATGGACAAAATCCTCAAAGTCTGTGCAGCCCTTGTGAACATGCAAGGTGACATCATTAATGAGGATACAGAATAACAATTACAACATTGTTTACTATCTTCCCTGTTAAAATTATGTATATTATTTAAATTGTTTATACTTTTAGTTTTTGATCTCCACTGATTTGACAGTGGTCTGGAAATAAATCAGTTGTACAGTATTGTGTAAATAAAACCACTAAAATTCACTACACTATTCACTATACTTTTTATCGAAATAAAGAATGCTGTGGAAAATGTTTGGTTCTGTATTTGTTCGAAATTATTCCGTGTGACCATTAAATATATTGTTTTTACACAAAGAGTTTTAAGATCTTACATTACTTCTTTCAACTTGCACATACCCACAAACACAATTAAAATGTTTTAAGGAAGTTTATTTAGATTTGGTTTTATTTAGATTTTCCGAAGACACTGAAAATGATACAATTTAGCAGTGTAAGGTAAATAAGTGTAAGTTTGTCAGTTTTTCAAAACTCATAGTACAAATTAAAAACATTCTAAGAAGGTGTTTCAATCAAATAATTTAATCAAAAAATAATTGAAACGTATAAAAAAAGTACATTTACTTATACATGTAAATCAAAAAGTAAATTTTATACAAAAAAACACTTTTTTTGTATAACTTTCACTTTAAAACTATAAACAAGTGCTTTCACAGATTAAAGGAGTAGACATTAATCAGTACCAGTTACCTAATCCTCAATGAAATCATATTTGGTTAACTTACTTGCACATGTCAGTATACTTGAGTCAAAGCTTAAGCCTTCCGCTTAAGGCTTCATCTACAATTCTTGGAAGCATATGGGTAAGATAGAAAGGTCAGAGCCCAAACAAGCAACTTGCATTTCTCTAAGCCAGTGCAAAACATACCTAATTGCACTTGGAGGTAGTACCCACAGGATCCTTTGGGTTGTAGCTGAGGAATTCCATCCACCATCTTCAAATCACCAGAGTACAATTCTGCAAGATGTGTGGAGTTATTGCTCAAAAAAGGACACTTGATTTCCAGCAGCTCTGAGGAGTTTAATATTCAATCTGGGCTTGCAGAAAGCCATGGCTACTTAGGGCTAACCACCATTCCTCTCTTTTCAACAGCATACCCAGTGCTCTCAATCCATGCTCGAGCCAACTCCTCATGCTCCTGACCATACCTGGTAGCTGAGTTGCCATGGAACCTAGGGAAAAGGTGTTCTCGAAGAAAATTGTCAGGTTTTGTGGTTACTTGCAACATGAGACATACTTTGTGTTTTGGTCAGATTTTCCAAACAGTACAATTTACTCTCATGAAGTTCAACATACGTGTGGTAAAATGACATTGCAATTCAGGGACATGGTCACCATGAGGCTGCATCTGTGGGATACTTGCTGGTAGATTTTTTGGTTCAGCTGACATGCAGTTGTGGAGCAGGCTACCTACAGGTATATGGACCTCTGATAAGGTTTTTCTCAGCTCACTGTGAGAAATGAATGAGGGAGTTTGTGATAACGACTGAGAAACAGCAGTTGAACTCTCAGGCAAGTCATCTGTTAATCTGTGATGTTTAAAACTTATCTCTGCCAGCCACTTTGGAGCCAAATTCCGGTGTGTCCCTGAGTTCCAGTGGTGCTGATCGTCTGTGCATGATAGCCCAGTCAGTCCCTTTGACACTGCATTCTGAACCTACCACAAAGTGTTAATAAAACAGTTATGCATGTAACATTTTTAATGTAGTTTAAGTTATTTTAAGCTTTAAGTTATTCCCTACAGTAATACTGCATCACACCATTCGAAATTATAAAGATTTATTTAAATAACCGGAACACACACCTTTTAGTCATTGTTTAATAACTCTACTAACGTTAAACATTACACAAGAAAAAACGCACGCATTTATTCAGCAGCCACACTAAATGTAGACAAACAAAAGGTTGTAAGATTATAATTCAATCTATAATCTTAGCATGCATAAGTAAGCAACATGAAAATATAATACCATCAGTAATTAAAAATTATCTATAATCTATAATATCTATATATATCTATATCTATAATTTTCCTGCATGGTTTTAGTATATATGAAGTGTGTACTCACCTTCCAGAGTATCGCAGCTGCGTGGCCGTGTGTAGGTGTTATGTCTTTTGTTTGTAGACGCAGTAAGGACGTGGGTGCCTTTTATTTTCTAATGTTTGCTTTTCTCCCGATTTTTGTTATAGTAAGGAAGTCAGGGGAGAGTTATGTTATTTATTTGAGTGTTTTGTTTGAGAGGTAAGTTGGATATCTTTTCTCTTAGGTAGTTTACTCCATTGTTTGTTATTTTGGCTTTAACCCCCTCCTGAAGCTAGAAGCGTCTTGTTATCCTTTCTTTTGAATTATCTGCATTCTTTATTTTCTTTTCTCTTAATTCTTATTGTATTAAAGGTGTTACTTTGTAAATAAAATTCTTGAAGAGAGTCACTTGAGTGTGAGTGCTGGGACTGCAGATAGAGCCAACTCTCTCTCACTTTTGTTTTCATACGACTTTTAATATATGCTACTCTCCGGACACCCCTAGATAAGAAGGGGACGTATACCAATGTAGTAATCTTGTCACCATGGGCCCGCTTGCGATGCGGGCCACAGGCCCCAGTGCAGCTGCACTGCCTGCGCTGTCTGTAGTTAATGTTATGCCACTGTACGGGAGGGTTGGCAACCCCACACGTAGCCTACATTAAGAGTAGAGAGATGTAAGTCACATGGCAGTGCACGTTTGGTACAGTCTTCCCCAAATAATTACAGGCATTCGCTTAGTAAAAGATTACAAGTAGGCTACAATACAATAGGGAAAATGCTAAAGTTAGTTTTAGGTTATTCATTATATGGTCCTTAAGGGACCGTCTGAAACCTCCACACACAAGGAGAAAACGTTAGAGAAATCAAATCGTCTACTCAAATGACTTGTTTTAACAAAACCATCTAAAAACACGTTGATGTCTCTACCAGAGAGATGAGAGATGTAAAAACTTATTTTATAGCAATTTAAAGTATACGTAGTAACTAAAACAAATATTAGGCTACTGTTGCTTTTTGTGAAAATACTATTTCAGTGATTTCTGCTTCAACATTTCACATTTAATTGAATTTCTAACTTTATTGGCCCAATTGTTTGCGAAGTGTACAAGCCATTTTTTGCAGGTTTTTTCTTCCAGCATTAATTTACAGCCGATACCTCGCTTTTTAACAGTACAGTATACTCTCCATATGTTGTAATACATTGTTAATTGCCAGACTGACTTAGCTAACCGGAGATCAGTTTTAACCTTCCAACATCTTGTAGTTTAACAAATCAAAAGAATAACAGTATGCATGCTTTACTTTTTTTACTGCAAAGAATCTGCCTCAACCATTTGCTTATGGACTGTCATGTGCTGCGTAAGTAAATACAACTAAAAATACAAAGTTGCAAGAACTGTTACATGGGTTAGCATAACTTGTACGTTTACAACACTAAATAAACCTTTGTAAGCACAAATTACAATTCTTATTTGACTTTACTTGCTTTTTTCAAGGCAATCGGTTTGCATGTTGTTGTTTTTTTTTTAACTAATTTAAACTAAACTAATTCGATTTTACAGTGTAGATTTATATTTATCAAATTTATTGGCAACAGTTTGTTTAAACATAAATTAGCAATAAACAAAAACAAGTCTTATCTTTACAGAATAAAACTATTAAAAAACAGCCCCATAAAAAGCATTCTGGGAAACAGAAATCCTCATCAACCTTTTTCTGTTTTCTTCTGATATTGGTTCCTAGAAATGCTTTGCATGAGGCTGTTATTTAATTTAATTTGTCCTGTAAAGATAAAGATTTGTTAATGTTCATTTATCTTTGAACAGATTGTTGTTACTAAATAGCATTAATTCAAAATTTAAATACAGTAAGTTACTGGCAAACGTGAATAATACTGTAATTTCTAGAGAAATATTTTACAATATGAAAAACTTAAATGCAGGTTTCTTTGCGTTTAATGTGATGAGGTGTGTGAATAAAGAAACAAGGCCTTTTACCTGCTGGAATCTCTTCAGGTGAAGTCTGAGCACTGCTGGAGAATCCGATCAACATCCCCTTTAGAGCTAGCCTGGGCCCGTCCATACTTCCTGTTACATTTTGTGAAAAAGTTAGTCTGGCAAAGCTGCCATTTTAGAGCATTTACGTTCCCAAAAAAGTAGGAACCAATGAGTAACTGACTATTCCGTGTTTGTGGATTTCAGATCCTCTTTCAGTACCATTATCCAGGATACCTGTATAAACTGACACAGCTCTCTGTACCCACCTTTCAGTGAAACAGAAGCTTCCTGACAGACAGGCAACAGCTAGTGAGGCTGGGAAAACTCACATCCAACACCCACACCAGAGCTCCTCAGGGCTGTGTTCTGGCGATAGCACTTTTAGCATAGCTTAGCATATATCACTGAATCCAATTACACCAGTAGCATCACGTTCAAAAATGACTTATTTAGTTATACTGTGTGCTAAGACTGGTGGAAAATGAAAAGCAAGAGCTCACTGAAGTGTCCTAATAAAACACTGCAGAGATGTTTTACTCATGTAAGATTCTAGGGGTGCCAATAATTGTGAAATTATTCTCTTCTCCAGGCCCTCCCTCAACTTCACGAGAACCAATGATCCCCAACCTCCTCCCTGTATTAGGTGGGTTCATAGAGTTATACAATTTTGAACAAAATCTTAAGACTAGGGACATTACAAGTATTCATGTTTCGCACTGGTGGATTGTAACCAGGTTGTTAGCTAGTACTGCTTCAAAATGCCAAAAAAAAAAAAAAAAGGAAATAGGAGAGAGAGTTCATGGGCTGATCAGAAGTTTAAGACCACAGTCTTAAAAAGTTAAAATCCGCACAATCTTTACCCAGATTAAGACCCTTACTGATGCTGACTGCAGTCCAATAATCATAAGATGGCAACTGTGACAGGAGGGCTGATTTGGGGTGCTTTTTCCTTTTAATGGGCTAATGGATCTTCAGCTTGTGCAGGGGGTCAAACAGCAGCTGGCTATGTGCATATGTTGCATGGGCATCCCTCTTCACTGAGGCATCCCTCTTCCAGGAGAATAACGTTGCTCTTTTTGACCATCTTGCATGTTCCGATGGTCTTTTTTGGTTACACCACTTGACTTTTATGTCAGAGTATCTTACTGCGTCCAACCTCAGCAGTGAAGGCGTGTTGAACAAGGCGTTGCTTCTGTGGCTCAACAATCCAAAGACAGAAAGACTTCTTGCCTTTGCCATCAGGAGGAATATATATAACAATTTAGATTAGACTAGATTAGATTAAACTTTATTGTCATTACACATATACAAGTACAAGGCAAGGAAATGCAGTTTACATCTAACCAGGAGTGCAATAAGCAGCAAGAGCAGGATATAGGTATAAATTATAAGTGCGCTTATAGAGGATATGTACAAGAAGAAACTGGATGATATTTACACATGGATGTACAGTAATATGAACACAATATACAGTTTATATTAACTATAATCAGGAATTACAAGTAGATGAACATAATGAACAGGTTGATATAGTAATCATGAATATACAATAGATATGAATATTATTTACAGGTTGTTATTTACTATATCAGGGATTGACATATGTATAAATATGTATAATCAGAAATTTAGAAATGTACATGTGCAATGGACTTTACCAAAATCTCCTGAACAAAATCTTAAGATTCAGTATTGAATTTATAGAAAGGATATATTGTTGACTGCTCCATTTGGTGAAAATAGTTCCAAACAAAGATCACAGCAAAACAGTAGCACATATACAACACGCAGGCCCGGTTTCACAAACAGGGCTTAGCTTAAGCCAGGACTAGGCATTAGTTAAATTAAGATATTTAAGCAACTTAAATTTTTAAGCCTTAAAATATGTCAAAAATGCCTTAAAAGAAAATATTACAGGTGTGCAACCTAACACAGAACAATGACACTGACATGTTTTAAGATATGTCTGAGCAAGATATTTTCAGCTCAACTCAAACATGCAGTTTAGTATGGGACTAACTTAAGCCTTGTCTGTGAAACTGGGGGCAGTGTTATATATTATGTATATATATGTATTATATATGTATATATTTCAGCTATACTGAACTGTCATAAATGCATCTGAATGCTGCTATAGTCACTTCCGATTCTTCTGCAGTGGAAAGATCGATTTTTGTAGATCCTGATTTCATATGATTGGTAACAGCTGTATATTATCTATATTATCACAAATGACATGGTAAAATGTGTATGCTGTATTAAGTCATAAAAAATGTAATTTCACAACAACAAAACTGTGGCCAGTGAAAAGGCTGAGTGGCTAGTAAATTTGGAAAACCACTAGCCACAGTGGCTGGTGAGCAAAAAAGTTCATATCAGGCCCTGGACACATCCATTTCAGGATTTGGAGTCTCTACTAATGAGCTGATGAATCAGGTGTGTTAGGTTAAAGGCTGGGACAAACCAAGCCTATAGTTGGCCACCGTTGAGCCGATTTGGTGTTTTCCACTCATCTGCTTTTATCAGGCTCACTTCGGACCGATTCAGCATATTAAATCAGCATCAGGACTGTCAGGAAAAGTGCAAACTTTGATTAGATGCCTAGTTTTGCGAATGAGACAGTGCCAGAGAAGTAAAGTGAAAGTGATGAAAACGAGCAAGTAAACGAAGGCGGTACAGACAGAGGGCTGTTCTGATGTTATGTGATCTTACTCAAGCATTGTAATATGTGAATGTTATCATAACGACATGAGCAGCTTAAAATGAAGAAAGTTAGTAAATGTAAGCAATGTAACTAACTAAAATGTTAAACAAGCACTGTTTTGTTTACATTTCAAATTTCTGTGATCATCCCGTATATCTTTGTTCAGGTTTCTCCATTTGAATAATGAATATTTACTATTGAAAGCTGCTGATGAAGATATCTAATTCATCTCACGCAGGTGCAGAACGCACGTTTAGTTTGTGTGGTGTGTTCAAGCGCAGCTTGTTCGATACTGCCGACGCGAGACGATAACACCACCAGCTTTCGTAGGCTAGGTGTGTCCCGGCCTTAAGGAGATATGGAAAACATGCACTGTTGGGGGGCCTGCAGGAACATGGTTGGCAACCACTTTAACCAAAGTAAGTTCTAGATTTTTCATTAAGACTCCAAAGAATCATATCAACTTAAACAATGGGCAAAAATGGCCTCTCTCCTCTGACAGTTCATGAGAAACTGCGAATGCAGACATGATGGCTGGATTGCATTCACATTACACTGAAATCAAGTCCCAATGCATCCTTGACTGCCCCTGGATCAGCACAAGCTTCTCGGATACCGTCTGATCAGAAGTGTGTTTACACTTGTCTTTTCAATAGGTATGTGGACAACATCTCAATACAGGTCAAATGTTTACGCCAAGTATAAACACAGCCTCTGTGGATTGTGTGACTCTGTAGCAGCTTCTTATTCACTATCAGCTGATCCTGAGGAAACTGGACTGATGTCTTAATACTGAGTCCTAAAAAACAGACATCACTGCGGTCACATCACTTTAGCAGATCCAATTACATATGAATAAAAAAACAATCATAGATTAATAACAGTAAAAGATTAACAACTCTCTCTTAACACACAGAGACATTTTATAAGAGAGTTTAAGGTTTAAGGTACAGGGACTAAAGTAGAACTGAATTATTATCTTATATTCTTGTTAAACACATATGAGGCCTGTTACTAATCTCAAGCTGTAGGGCTATGAAATTAATCAAATTCTGTGCATCCTGTCAGTAAAGCTTCCCTAATTAGCAGTAATCCCCCATCACCTGTTTTCAGATGGTGCGGAATTCACTACAAAGAGCCATAGTAAGATTTACTGCTAATCACTGAATCAGCTTTAATGAAGAGATGGGAATAAGAATCAAATTCGATTCACTGCACAGCCCTACAAAGCTTTAAATAAATACTCACTAATATTCTAGTTTCTCCAGTTTAATTTGTGGATCATCCTTCAGTTCCAAGAGAATCTTCACTTCAGATTTTAATAGTGTATTCCAAGACAGATCCAGATACTTCAGGTGTGAGGGGTTTGATCTCAGAGCTGAAGCAAGAGGACCACCAACTCTGTCTGTGAGACCACAACCTCTCAACCTGTAGAGAGCGATGACACAGTGTAAATTGTAGTTGAAAGGTCTGTAGTTTGTTACTGACGCTAGTCTCAGAGCAGGAGAGGAGATATATAATGCATTGTCACATACTGCTGCTGACAGAATGAGATTTAGCTGATGTTCAGTGGTGCTGTTTTAAAATGGTCATAGACTTCAGGACTGAACAGACACACAAAGATTAATGTAAGATACTGTTACATAGTGATATAAGAATGGCTCTGTCTGGAGGGAAAAAAATGTAAGATTTTTGTAATAAAATATCCAAAAACAACTTGCATAGTTGTTATATATTTCATGCAGTTGTGTACTCACGTTATCTCAAAAGTTCTGTAGGATTTGTAAATTCAAAGAAATTCCTGATTTAAATAATGAACCGCCCCTGTTCACTGTCTCCCATCAATGACGCAATATCCGCACTATACTATGGCAACACACGTGGACAAATGCGGAAGTGATAGTTTTTTACTGTGCATTTCGATATCATGAATCATGATTACACTCTCCACAATCCCAAAAAACGTACAGGTAGATGTATAAAAACCGAGGCATGAAGATATTGGAACAGTCAACGAAATAAAGTGAGAACAAATATCAGCGTGGTGTCTCCGAAATGGAGAAAGCTTCACGAAAACTTCGAACTGAACAGAGACTCTCGCATGTGTTTTAATAGACGGCAGGCTTGTGCACAATTCAGAATTGAATTGAGAATGACTCCTAAATTCCAATTCAATTCTTGAATTTGAATTGATGT